>NW_026494259.1:0-38657 GCF_026875155.1 Cherax quadricarinatus
TTTTGTATAATGGGGAAATTTCGTTTTTAGAACTGCCTTTACTCCGCCTTCATTGACTGAAACTTCACATTGCTTAAAGAAAATTTACATTCGACTGTCTGAGCTCAGTTCTTGCCAGTTTGATTGTCGAGGGGTAATGGCGGAACGTCTGAAATGCAGCCTCCAGACGAAACCCTGTGCTGACCCCAGATATTAATAACAATGACAAGTGATCCAGGTGTACTTCCACGCCACATCCACTGAGTTATATAATATGAAACATTAAACAGGCAGGTAGGCTCGTGCACATCCCAAATACTATTTCTGTATAATTACATAAGCCCAAAAGGAAGCTGATCATGCCCTTCAAAAACCCAACTCGGACACAAACCTCGTATATCCTACCAGTTAATGTCATCTAATTCTAGACAAAGCATAATCATCCACGATCTTATGGCAGTACATGCACATGAAATTATGTGCTGTCTGATCTGGGAACAAGGACACAGGTGAGGCCCACAGATTATTACTAGTGTCTACGAACAATTACTATTGCCTATGAACTTGCACTGGGGCAGGAATCACTTCAAGACTAAAAAAGACAATTTTAAGGGGGTTATCAGGATAGGGTCACTACGGATAAGGCAGCATAATGTACACCCCAGCCCTTGCATACCCAGTGTACATACCGAGGCACATACCCAGAAACACATCGAAAACGATCTACTATAATAATATCTGACGGGCTACACTTTTTTTTCGAGACCAGAAAAAAGCTGGTCTGTGTTGTTAGAACAAACACCACAAGATGCATCAATTACACATTGCTCTCAGATCTACTGGATTCGTCACTGACACCACGGGCTTTATTATATATTTATCTGGTTCGTCGGGTATATAAACTTTTGGACTCCATTTGCAGGCGTGAGAAACCTCGTAATTTAAGTCACTTAGCTTCGCCTTGAGCTAAGAGGGTCCCGAGAATCTTGTCAGCACGTTTTACCAAACATTTTTTACTAAACCAAACAAGCGCCCGCCGAGACACACCGTGGCACCCCTGATTTGTCATGTTAGTTTTTTTGTTGCCCTTTCTACTACTCTGAAGTTTGCTGCAGACACATCACCGTACATGCAAAGTTCATCCTGAAGCTTGGGGACATCACGCGAGAGAACAACAGAACTCTCACCTCCGATCCAGTCCCCCAGGAGAAGAGCTAAAGATCCTCTGACCGAATGGTTATATCTGAGATCAAAGAAATTATAACTCATCTATTCTAAAAAACGCTTTTATTCATGGCGAGGAGCAAAAAGGGGAACTCCTTGTTCTCAGTCTGGGGTTTTGTTCCACCACACAGGTTAAATAACATGTTTCTGAGCATTTGAGAAATCTTTCAAATGCAGTGATTCAGGATGGTACGTGGAAGAGATCCTACGGTTTTTCCAGCCGAGAAAGAAATTCGCGAAAATTTTTAAGAGGTGAAGTTTTATTCTTGGTTGAAGTAAAATTTTTCCCGAGTGCATTGATGCTTCCAAAGGGTAACAGATGAAAAACTTTAGGGTAAACACTACTCTTTAAACCCATGCCGTCCCAGGAAAGTGTAAAACACAATGTACACAAGTCTGGACGCTCTACGTGACGCCTCACCATAACGCCATCACATATGACACTAAATACAGTCATCATATATATATATAAAATATATAATATATATAATTATATTAAAATATAATAAATATATATAATATATAATATAATATATATTACATTTATATATATATTTAAACACATTTTTTGTCTTCTTCCACCAAGGCAGGAGGCCCAATAAAGAAAAAAAAATTCATCATCATTCACTCCATCACTGTCTTGCCAGAGGCATGCTTACACACAGTTATAAAACTGCAACATTAAAAACCCCCCCTTTTAGAGTGCAGATACTGTACTCCCATCCCCAGGACTCGAGTCCGGCCCTAACCGGTTTCCCTAAAATCCCTTCATAAATGTTACCTTGCTCACGCTCCAACAGCACGCCAAGTCTTTAAAAAACCCTTTGTTTCCATTCGCTCCTATCTAACCACTCATGCGTCCTTGCTGGAAGTCAAAGCCCTCGCACACAAAACTTCCTTTACCCCTCCCTCCAACCCCTTTTCCCAGGCCGACCCCTACCCTACTTTCCCACCACTACAGATTTATACACTCTCGAAGTCATTCTATTTCCTTCCATCCTCTCTACATTCTTAACCACCTTGACAACCCCTCCTCAGACCGCAGGTGCAGGATTACCCCCGGTAATCCCGCACCACCTCCTAATTTCCAAACTACGAATTCCTCCTGGATTTACCATTCACAACCACACTTGCCCTCAGACATGACATCTCCACTGCCTACAAGCCTTCCTCCTTGTTGCAACATTCACCACCCATGTTTCACACAACCATATAAAGCGTTGTATAACAAAACTCTCAGATAATTCTCCTCTTTGCTTCCATGGACAAGTTCTTTATCCTGCCACAGACTCCGAAGTGCACCGCTTCACCTTTCAACATCCCATTCTATTATTCACCTCATCTTTTCATAGACCCACCAGCAGAACACGTTCACTTTCATCCTAAATATCTGAAATACAATTCACCACCCCAATACTCTCTCCACTCGCAATCTGAATATCAAATCTTACGTCAACTAATTTTTTGTTTATCCTCATCACCTTACTAATTCCAATATTCACTTTTAAATTTTCTTCTTTTTTACATACCCTACCAGAACTCATCCACCACCTCTGCAACTTCTCTTCAGAATCTCCAAAAGTACAGTGTCCATCAGCAAAAGAAGCAACTGTGACAACCTGCCAAATTGCATTATATTCTTTACCTTTAAAACCCCCACACCTTTGCCAACCACCCGAGCATTCACTTCTCTTACAACCCCATCTATAAATATATTGAGCAAACATGATGACATAACAATCCCTGACGAAGCCTACTTTGCTGGAAATAATGTCTTTCTCTCCCTACAAACTTACCTGAGCCTCACTATCCCTTATAAACACTTCACTGATTTCAGTAACTTCCTCCCTATTCAATCCTTTTGCAACATCTGTCCACATGCCCCTTATCCACCCTTTCATAACAGCCTTTTCCAAATCCATAAAACGCCACCAAACTTCTTTACCCTTATCTAACTGCTGTTCACCCATATGTTTCACACTGTAAACACTTTGATTCTACACACTCGCCTCTCAGTTGTCTTTTCAATAATTTGCACCAATAAAACTCATTACAATTGTGACCGGGGTGGAAGTGTGAATTGCACATGATACACTATCATTTGTTCATGATTTGTAGCCAAAGTATAAACGTAAGTAACCAATTCACAGAATACATTACTTTGTAACTTGTGAGCTTATTACCTATGTACCTAGTTCTGCTATCAAAACTTTGGGGGCCCAGTTCCCTGGACCCATTACGTACCTCTGTAATCTGTAAATCCCTTAGAACTTGTCATGATTGTGTACCACAGGACTTACCAGGATTTCATTACCTTTGTAAATTGTGAGTTCATTACCTATGTAAATTGTGAGTTCATTCACCTTAGTAAATTGTGAGTTCATTACCTCTTAACTTGCACAGCTATCAAAACTTGGAGTCCAGTTCCCTGACCAATTATGTACCTCTGTAATTCTTTGACTACCGCCCACAGGATGGTTATGGGGTGCATAATAAAACCATATTAAACAGAGCAACTGCTCAAGAAGAAATTTTTCGCCTACTGGTCGTTAATAAGTTATCACACGTTTAACACTGATGTATCTAAACAGGATCTTCTGGCAGGGCTGCATCTGCTCTTGTTGCCACCTCCCTATTTAAGAACGATAAAACTTTGTTGAGTTGCCATAAAATTAACAACTGGGCGTCCGGAGTTTACCTGGAGTTTACTGAGAGAATTTCCGGGGTCAACGCCCCCGCGGCCGGTCTAGACCAGGTCCCACCCCCCCTCCCCCCCCCCCCCCACCCCGCCCGCCACCCCCCCCCCCCCCCCCCCCCCCCCCTCCCCCCCTCCTGGGATCAGAGCCTGAATCAACCAGGCTGTTGCTGCTGGCTGCACGCAAACCAACATACGAGCCACAGCCCGGCTGATCCGGAACTGACTTTAGTGCTTGTTCCAGTGCAGCTTGAAGACTGCCAGGGGTCTGTTTGTAATCCCCCTTATGTGTGCTGGAGCAGTTTGAACAGTCTCGGGCCCCTGAACGCTTATTGTATGGACTCCCCCCCCCCCCCCCCCCCCCCCCCCCCCCCCCCCCCCCCCCATATCATCTTCTCCCCCCCCCCCCCCCCCCCCCCCCCCCCCCCACCTTACACCCCCCCCCCCCCCCCCCCCCCCCCCCCCCCCCCCCCCCCCCCCCCCCCTTTAACTTGCTAGTGACAAACCCCTGCATTTCATTGGGGGATGGTGGCATCGTCTGCAAGTCTTTGCATTTCGTATTGGTTGATTTTCGTGAGTGCAAGTTCGGTACTAGTCCCTCTAGATTTTCCAGTGTTTATAATCATGTATCTCTCCCTCCTGCGTTCCAGTGAATACCGGTTTAGGAACCTCAACGCTCCCAATAATTGAGGTGTTTTATCTCCGTTAATCCGCCCGTGAAAGTTCTCTGTACATTTTCGAGTCGGCAATTTCTTCCTGCCTTGAAAGGTGCTGATTAGTGTGGCAGCAATATTCCAGCCTAGATAGAACAGTGACTGAATAGTGTCATCATGCTGCCTCCCTAGTTTTTGAAGTTTCTCATTATCTATCCTCATTTTTCATAGCAATGCCGATTGATACAAAGTTATGGTCCTTAAGTGAGATCCTCCACATGAATCACTCCCAGGACTTTGACGTTGGTGATTTCGCTCTAATTTGTGGCAGAATTTGTTTTTGTACTCTATTAAGATTTAATTTCCTCATGTATACCATATCTTAGTATTTGAAATTTCCTCATCGAGAACTTCAATTGTTTTCTGCAGCCCACTGAAAGATTTGGTTGATGTCTGCCTGTAGCTTTGCAGTGTCTTCAATGGAAGACACTGTCAATGCAGATTCGGTGTCCATCTCAAAGAAGACACGGTGCTGTGGCTGACATCCTTGTCTATGTCGGATATAAGGATGAGGAAACAAGATGGTAGCGAGTAACTCTGTGCTATTGGAACAGAGCTTTCAACCGTAAGCTGCTGCGGACTTTACTCTGTCTCACGACTACACTCTGTGTCTGTTTAGTGAGGAATTATAGATCCATCGACCGACTTTCCTTGTTATTCCTTTAGGCACACCTTTTTTGCGCCTAATACGCCATGTCCCACCTTGTCCGAAGGCATTTGCAAAGTCTGTAAAATTAAAATCTGCATTCTTTGTCTTCATAGTGCATTAGGACCTTGTCCGTAGTTGTCCCAATAGATGAGACAGACATACGACCTGTTCTATAACCCATGTTGCCCTGGTTGTGTAACTGATGGTTTTTCTAGATGGCGTGGTGATCTTCTTCTTAGGACCCTTTTCAAAAGATTTTTTATGAAAGGGATGTTAGTGCTATTGGTCTGTAGTTCTTTTTGCTGTTGCTTAACTGCCCTCCCCCTTTGTTGAGGTGGGGCTATGTCTGTTGTTTTTAGTAACTGTGTACGACGCCCCGTGTCCCATGGCTCCCTCTCCATAGGATGGTAAAAGGCCACGTTATAGGGGCTTCTTGCATCTTGATGAAACACAGAGTTCCATGAGTCCCTGCATGGGCCATGAGTGCAGGGGCATGTCATTTATCGCCTGTTCGAAGTCATTTGGCAGTCGGATAACATCGGATAGGCTTGTGTTAATCAAAAAATTTGTGGCTCTCTCATAAAAAATTCATATTATCTTCGACTCTCAGTCCTGGTTAGCGGCTTGCTAAAAACTGAGTCATATTGGGACTTGAGTAGCTCACCTCATTTCCTTGTTGTCATCTGTGAAGACCCATCTTGGGTTTAATTAGGGCCCAATACTGACGTTGTGCTCGATTTTGATTTGCATAGGAGAAGAAATACTTTGGGTTTCTTTCGATTTCTTTATGGCTTTTTGTCTTCCCGCGTTTCCTGACTCCTAAAGGATTCTTTTAGCTTAATTTCGATGCATCTATTTCTCGTGACCAGTGTCACCCTACGCAGTTCAGATATATTGACTCTTTAGCCGCTCTGTAATCTTTTCTTTCCTCCCTGTAAAGGGAGCGCTGTCTCTTTCTGTTTACAATCAACTCCACCTTTTCTAGAGGAATAAGCCTTGTGCATAATCAGAGCAAACTGAATTTTTGCAATCCTAAATGGCGCAAAAGCTTAACCTATGACACTGAGCTTGCTCTATCACATTACTGATTCAAAGTCATCAATGAGCTCTTGGCTCGTATAATGACTCCAACAACAGCTCATTGGGGAAGCCAGGTATAGATACTCCAAAAAATATAGGGACCAAGAATTAATGTAACAATGCTATGGAACCCAACACACATTGGATTACATACTCCTTCAATGATAAAGTTGATAGTTAGCCCAAGAAGAGTATCCAGAAGGAGAACGTAGAATATAATCTTTGGTAAAACTGTGTCTAGCATAGGAATAATATTAGGAGAGAAAGTAAATAATGAAGATGATAGTTATAAATGCAAGTAGAAGTCCTAAGGTAGAATCTATAACCCACATATAACAGAACGTAGATAAGTATGTTTATGGAGCATACTTGCAATTGAACGACTTACAGAGGTAGTAGAGCCAGGGCTTAAGGCTTGGTTACAAAAGATCTTCAGCATTTGGGAGCAACACTAGATGATGATCATACTAAATGATAAATAAGTGATCAGGCATATGGCCCCTCTCGTGAACATAGTCTTAATTGTCCACATATTGAGGAATAACAGAGACAGACATTATAATATCCTATGTGACATGTCAAGATATCATATTAATGAAAATAAGATAGCCATCAGCCACACAGATGGAGAGGTTTTTTTTATTGCCAGAAGGAAAAAAAACAGCAGGAAATGGCAGAAATCGTACACTACCAAATCAGTCATTCCTGGAGTGGAACCAAAGTCGATGCCTCCACTCCAAACCAACAGATACAGATACAAATGCCGGAAAAAAAATCCCCCCCCAGTACCAACAATACCACCAGTCCGATAACATTTCTCTTTGGCAAAAATACAGGGTCTAAATCCCATCAACAAACAACAAAATACCTTTCATCCGTGGACTGCTTGCAGAGGCAAAGGCAATTTCGCGGCTTTCCAATGAGACCCACATAAAGGATGACTTGGACACCGAAATATGATCCCAGGTTAACAACCTATACAGATGTGACAGAGTGAACATGCAAAAAGTGGGGGGGGGTTGGGCCTGTACCTTGCCAGAGTCACTTGTTTGCACAGAACTGCTAATGCCTCAAATGCTGTAGTGGAAGATTAAGCAGTACAGCGAGAACCAAAACGAGTCATTGTGGTAGTCCGACAAGCCTCCGGAGCAACAAACCCAGCAATTCCAGGAACAGCAGTAACAAATTGGACCACTGTCAGAAATCTCCAGCACCTGCACCCAACATCTGCTCCTGTGGATTTCAACTTAGGCACCTAAAATGGAGAATATAGCAAATAATATTGGTCAGTAATAAAACCAGGAGGCAGCTCTGATGAAACTTCACACTCACACGGAGCTATTTAAATCTCGCACAATCAATTTAAACCAGCAATAATAGAGCCTACTAGACTGGAGAATACACTAGACCTCATCATCACTAACAATGATGATCTGATAAAAAAGCACCAAATCAAAAACAATATACTCAGATCACAACATAAATGAGGTTCAGACATGTAGCGATGGAGCCACCCCAGAACCGACATAATGAGACAGATACACGAGGGAGCATTCACCCAAATTACAACTTCAATACAAAAACATAAAGAGGTTACCAAGTAAAAGCAAAGTCAACCTATATAAGCGGAAGATATACTAAGCAACACAGACCGCCCCAACTTAATGCCTAGAACAGATAACATCGTTGGCACTCGATGTATGCACAAGTTTTCTTCCTCAAAGAACAAAAAGGAGTAATGTAAAATACAAGAGACAGGCGCATCCCCTTTAACCAGCGAAGAAAAGAATAACGAGCTGCTAAAAGAGGTCCAATATATCTGAAATGCGTAGGGAGACACTGGTCAGAGAAATAGCAAGCATCGAACTTAACTAAAAGAAGAATCCTTTAGGAGTCCAGGAATCGCGGGAATAACTAAAAGCATAATGAAATCGAAAGAAACCGCAAGATTTCTTCTCCTATGCCAAATTCAAAGTCGAAACAACGTCCAGCTATTTGGGCCCTTACTTAAACACGATGGGTCCCTAACACAGATGACAGCAAGGATAATGAGAGAGCTACTCAAGTCCCAAATGACTTCAGTTTTTTAGCAAGCCGCTACCAGACTGAGAGACGAAGATCAAAATTAATTTTTATAGAGAGCCAAAAATTATGATTAACACAAGCCTACCGAATAGTTATCCTGAGCCAAATGACTCGAACAGGCGATAAAAGACATGCCCCATGCACTCTGCCACCAGGGCCATACTCATGGAACTCTGTGGATCATCAAGAACTGCAAGAAGCCCCAATCACGAGCCTTTTTCCATCCTATGGCGAGGGAGCAATTGACACGGGTCGTTCCCACAGCTTCTAAAACAACAGACATAGCCCCACTCCACAAAGGGGGCAGTAAAGCAACAAGCAAGAACTACAGACAATAGCAACGAACATCCCCCATATCAATACAAATCTTTGAAAGGGACCTAGAAGCAAGAACACCACCCCATCTAGAAACCCATCAGTTACACAACCCAGGGGCAACATGGGTTTAGAACAGGTCGCTTCCAGTCTGTTTTCAACTATTGGATCACCACGACAAGGTCCTAAATGCACTAGAAGATAAAAAGAATGCAGATGTAATATATACAGACTTTGTGCAAAAGCCTTTGACAGTGTGACCATGGCTATAATAGCACAAAATGCGGCAAAATAATAACAGTAAAGGTCTGTCGATGGATCATAATTCCTCTACTAACAGAAAACACAGGAGTATCGTCCAACAGAGTAAAGTCCGAGGCAGCTACGGTGAAAAGCTCTTTTCACAAGGCACTTACTGCTCCCATCTTGTTCCTCATCTCCATATCCGACATATAGACAAGGATGTCAGCCATAGCACCGTGACTTCTTTGCATGATGACACCCGAAACTGCATGAACAGTGTCTTCCATGCAGACACTGCAAGGCGCCATGGCGGAACAACAACCAAATCTTTCAGTGTGCTTAAGAAAACAATATAAGTTCAACGATGAGAAATTTCAATACTCAGATATGGTAAACATGAGGAAATTAAATCTTCATCAGAGTACAAAACAAATTCAGGCCACAAAATAGAGCGAAACACCCAGTTTCCCCCTAAAACAAGAAAAAAAAACCTGGTAGTGATTATGTCGGAGGATCCACCTTCAAGACCATAACATTGTATCAATCGCCTCTGCTAGAAAAATGACAGTATGGATGAATGAGGAACCTTCAAAAACTATGGAGGCCAAGCCATGATGACACTCTCAGGTCACTTTTTTGGTTTTTTCTATCTAGGCTGGAAATATTGCTGCACACTAACAGCACCTTTCAAGGCAGGATTGAAATTAGCCGACCTAGAAAAAGTACAGAGAACTTTCACGCGCGCATAACGGAATAAACCCTCAATTACTGGAGCGCTTGAGGTTTTCCTAAACCTGTATTCTCTGGAACGCAGGCGGGAGATATACAATATTTATATACACCTGAAAATCCAAGAGGTACTAGTACCGAACTTCACACGAAAATACACTCACTAGATATCAAAAACTTGGCAGACGATGCATCCATCCCCCCAATGAAAAGCAGGGTGGTCACTACCGTTAAGAGACCATACAATAAGGTCATGGGTCCCGAGACTGTTCAACTTCCTCCCAGCACACATAAGGGGGAATTTACCAACCAGACCCCTGGCATCCTCTAAGCTGGCACTGGACAAGCACCTAAAGTCAGTTCTGATCAGCCGGGCTGTGGCTCGTACGTTGGTTTGCGTGCAGCCAGCAGCAACCGCCTGGTTGATCATGCTCTGATCCACCGGATGCCTGGTCACCGACGGCCGCGTGGGCGTTACCCCGGAACTCTCTCCATAAACACCAGGTAAACCTGATGGGAAGGGTCCCACTGCGACACTCCTGTGGAGATCATTTGGAGAGACCTCTCGCATCTCATCCTCTCCATGTTTTAAATATGGGTGCTCCTACCCATTTTGACTCTCATACTCGGTCTCTCTCCTGCTATGATCTTTCTATCTGTTCCTCGTCCATTGTACTTGATTTTGCATGGTCTGTTCTTCCAGATTTACACGATAATGATCACTTTCCCATCCTTCTTACTTCTACTATGTATGTCCGACCGTTTCATGGCCCTCATTGGCAATTTGCTAGAGCAGATTGGGACTTACAGTCCCATCTTTCCACATGTGATGACCCCCTTTTGTCCTCCATTGATGAACTGGCACGCCACTTTTCGACCTTAGTTCTAACTGAGGCAACTTGTTCTATCCCCCAAACCTCAGGTAGGCATTTTCAGGCATGCGTACCTTGGTGGTCTCCTACAAGCGCCTGTGCAGTGTGTTTAAAACGTGCTGTATGAGGCTATTATCGATATAATCATGCCACGGAGCATCTGTTGGATTTCAAGCGGGCAAGGGCGGTTGCTCGCCGCATCATCCGTGATGCTAAATGCACTTGTTGGCTTGACTATGTATCTACCATTAACTCATCTTCCCCTTTGTGTGCAATTTGGATAAAGTGTGGGAAATTGTGTAGTAAATACACCTCCCCGAGACCCAGCTCCCATTGTTGGGGATGCAGATGAATGGTTCAGAGAAACGACACATATACTGATAAATTAGACACCTTTTCAACTCATGGAGTATCTTTATTATGAAACGATTTGCCACACAGCGGGTTCATCAGTCCAGACATAAGGAGAAACTTGAATAACAGATGAAACGAGGTAATCATCTCAACCTTTAGTCGATGTGGGTCATCCCATCCATCTTAATAGAAAACGTATATTGCGAGAAGCAGCTTATAAAACTGTAGGCAGAGAGGTGCAGCAGTCGTAGTGGTGTCACATTTGTCCCAATGTGAATCATGACTTGGCCCGCAAGGTATAGGCAAGCAAAGAATTCCCAAATATTAAGATCCCAAGAAGTTGCAGTGTCAGACAGGATTGCCTAACCCTTGGGCATGACCTACTTCCACATTGGACAAATGTGACACCACCTACGACTGCTGCACCTCTCCTGCCTACGGTTTATAAGCTGCTTTTCTGCACATATGCCGTATTCTATTCAAGATTGATGGACTGACCACATCAGCTCAAGGTTGAGGGACTGATTACCTCATTCTCCTCCCGTTCTTCAAGTTTCTCCTATGTATGGACTGATTAAGCCACTGTGTGGCAAAACATTTTCTCAATAAAGATACCCAAGAGTTGCACATGTGTCTGATTTATTCCCGTTGTTGGGGTTGCTGGATGTTACAAAAAAATGCGATATCTAATAAGCATAGAGATCTCCAGTGAATACTAAAAAGGCTTGCCTTTCTAGCATCCGGCCTGTTACTGGGTTTTTGTAACAAGTAGTCAGTAATCAATATAATCAAAATAATCAATTGTATATAATATAGGATACAAGTTCCTACACTTCTCTCGTGTACAGTAGTATTGTGCTGAAGGCACATATCACATCTTTAAGGCTTTGTTAAGTACCGTCTGTTAAAATGTCAGCCATTTAATACATAATACAAATAAATACAAGTACGTTTGTGTTATGGTGTAAGTGCTCTAAGTAGTTCGCTATGTCTCAAGACTTGACTAGACTTAACCAGTGACTGACTAAAAGTCCTCACATAAACTTCTTGACGAACCCTGGCAATCAGAACAGCTTTGCTTGAACAATAAAACGACTGATAAGCCGAACAAGCAATATAACAAGCAACAGCAACACAGCATCAGGAACAAAGATAAATAAAACGACACTAAGTAGGGACCATCTGCAGATCCTCACCAAACGACACAAAACTCCCATACTACTGAATCTAAGTTCAGCATTAAAAATCCCACTTGTGACAGTACACACAAGACCAGTACAATTAGGTCCAGAAGTTACAGCTCAGGACCCGATTTCTCAGAGTGTCAGTGCGACACACAACCTCATACAACTCCGAAAATCACTAAGTCTATACAATGTTCCTGTGAACAGAGTTACACAGAACCAACAACAAGGAAGCGAACAAAAGACAATCTTCCAACAAAGCCAGTAAAAGATACTCTTGTCAGAAAGCCAAACCAAACAGAAAAAGAGGTGAGTCAAAGCAAGACAGTCCTCACACCAGATGAATGTGATCACCCCCCCGATCACTGACCGTCCGTGGACTGCTGGCTGCCCAGCACAACAGAGAGCCATCAGGAAACAAGCGGAACTGGTAGTTAGACAATGCTGTCTGCTACTTAACACTCTCGAACTACGAGCACTGAATAATATATATAAATGTTACATCCTACCTAATAATCTAACTAAGTCAAATAATAATAATATAAAGCAATATATTTACGATTTAGCTAATATCGCAAACATAAGCAATATAAAATTATATGAACAGATAATATACATTATATACAGTGTGACCCGTTCAGGGGTCGCAATACTGGAGTTGATGTCGCAGAACCCTTAAAAGTTGCCACAATAATCGGGAACTATCTTGTCCATAGTTAGACAATGCTGTCTGCTACTTAACACTCTCGAACTACGAGCACTGAATAATATATATAAATGTTACTGTTGTGATAGAAACACAGGCCTTATCTCTAGGCTTTATTGAACATAGAATCTTCATAGTACTTCTGCAACAACAAAATATAATGACTAGTACATCTAATAATAATCTTTCAACAGGATGTGATGTCCTTGCATATGTCAAGAGAAAAGTTATAACTACAGGCCACATATAAAACTCACCATGTAAACTCACCGCTGATAAATGCATAAAGTAGAGAGAATCACAACACGCATGTGAGGTGCCCAAGACACACACCAAACTGTTGTTGTTGTTAAGGGCCCCTATAGGTTGTGCAGTAATTATCCTGCTGCTGCACCCCAACATGACCAGATCACTACAAATCTCCCCCTTCTAAAATATCAGAGACCGTATCTCCCAAACCCCTGTTAGGTGGGCGACGACCACTTCCCGACCTTCGTTAGCCCTTTAGCCTCTCACCAGTTCGATAGTTTCCTCCCAGCGTGGTTTTGAATAACTGCTGGAGCAGAATCCTCATTAACCATAGAGAAGTCTCAAGGGCTTTTCCCAGAGAAAACGAAAGCACATCTTTCACATCGATTGGTGTATCTTGAGATTCCACACTAATAGGGATTTCAACTGGGGCTAAATGTCCCTTGTAGAAACTGTAGTCCCCCTTCAGACCAATTTGGTAGCGAATGTGGGCGTAATGTGGATTAGCTTGCAGGGCTCCACCTCTTCCACTAAATGATCCTTCTTTTTCATCTACGTTGAACTCTTCAGGAGAACCGGGTCAGGATGACATAACCAAGTGGGCACCGTGAGGCTCCCTTAGAGGAACGACGTGAATAGTTGAGGAGTCTTTCATGAGGGTTGCAAAGTATCTTTGCACAGCAGTGATCTAATAGAGTGAAGAGCATCAGACTGACCGTTTGCCAGTGTTTGAACGGTAGATTGCGCGACTTTAATGTCATTGTAACTGCCCTACCAAATATGTAACCATTGAACCGCTCCACATGATAAACATAGCCTAAGAGGTGTTGTAGCTAGTTTGTTTCTGCTGCAGGCCATACCAAATGGCTAGCCACAAAACTCCTGATGTTCGATACTCATGAATCGAGGATCCCCTTGACTGAAAGGATATAAGCATTCAGAACCAAAAATAGAGAAACAACAGTTAAATACAACTAATAACATTTGAAGGCATCCAAATTTGCACGAGGTTAAATACACGAGGAAACGTTGAATATGTGCATTTACTATGGTTGAAGGAAATACCAATTCGTGATTTGTGCTTGGTAGAGAGCGCGCGCCTTTGAAATCATGAGTTCAATCATTCGGAAATGTGCTGGGTGGATGTTGTATGAATGATTCTTCAAATGGCTGATGGTAAATGGTTGTGCGATGGCAGCTCTGCCCAACTCGCGATGCCTGATCACTTGGTTCGCACATCATCCATGAGTACGGGCATGTTTCTTTTATTGTTTGACAAAAGTGGGGTAACAGGCGTGTAAGCCTGGGTGAACACAGAAGCCTTTGTGAGAGCTGAGAGTGATTGTCAAATCATGACATGATGCTCACAGTTGACGCTAGATAATGGTCTTACAGGTAGATGTTCTCTTGACACATCGTTTAAGAATATCAAGAGAGTCAGTAACACGATAGTTACATTAATAAATAGAATATAGTGTCACATTATTTATAAATTATTTTTGTAGGATACGTATAAGGAATAGGAAAGTTGGCAGTACAATTATGGTGAATTGTATTCCGAGTTTAATTTGAATAAATGGAGATGGGATTATTGTGGAAATGGGATGATAGTTATTATGGATGTGTTAAGTTAGAGGTTAATGGATTTTGTTAGAGATATGTTGGAGTTGGGGGAGGAATGGAAGGATGTTTGATACGGATGATTGATTGGATGTGAATAAGTTAATAGGAGTTGGTGTGGTAGATTATTGGAGGGTTAGTAGGTTGTGATTGGAAGGGGGTGAGGTAGGTATGTTTAGAGGGAGAGGTAAGGGGGATATGGGTTTTGGGGGGTTTGATATAAGTTGGGATAGGGTAGGTGGTGGGGGTTGAATGGGGTGTTGTTGATTTTGGTTAATTTGGGATGAGTGGGGTAGGGGGGGAGGGTGGATGGGGTGGTAAAGGGTATGGGAGGTTGAGATGGAGGGTTTGTGTTTAAGAATGAATAGTATTTAATTGATGAATTGAAGGTGTGGATTTTTGGGATAGGTTAAGATGGGGTTAGGTGTGGTTTATGGAAGGGGGAATGAATTTTTATGTGATTGGGGGATGATTGGAAAGAATGGAGTGAAAATTTGGGTATAATTTATCTAAATATGCAGGTTCCAATGATTGATATTAATGATGAGTGAATCATTTTTCAGTTGGAAGAAGGATAAAACTTTTTACCAAAATGGGACTCATGGTAAAATGATACAGGCCATCACTACCTGAAACAGATTGTATGTTTATGCTTCATCATTATAGGGACTTGATGATAGGCACTCTGCAGATCATTGTGCTAACACTAGTACTGAGCAATTTTGTTCACGTATCGTAAATTCGAGTAGAGGGTACTCCATAAGCAGTGGTAAATTTGTTGTTGTCTTCAAGTAATCGATAGCATCACGTTTCCTATAACCATCTTTATCAAACACACCTTGCACGCCAAGGGAATCACTCGGTTCTATAATACCCTCCTTCAGCAGCCTCTGAAGTTTCTTTCTCAAATGAACATCCGATCCTCATAAGAATAGCGGCGTGACTTTAGCTGAAATAGGATGGCAAATCCCCGTAGATTTGCAAACAGCTTTGGTGGGTCTACCCTAAAGTGCTAAGTCCACATACAACAAGAGAGGCAGTTCACCTCCCATATGTAAAGGTGACACAACCATGCACTTTCTGAAAGTCCTGACCAAGATAACATCAAGCACAGTTGTGGCAGAATAACTAAATTTACATCGTTATAATCCCTTTCCATTAACTCAGAGATTACTTACAAAACCTCAAAGGTCTGAATAGAGTAGAGATGGATGCCATGGAAACGGTTACCTGATGAGTTGATGTAGAGTCAGGAGAAGCCGTTTAACTAAGTCAAGGTTGATGAACTCCTCTGAGCTGCCACTACAATAAGACCATCTAACTTCTGTTCCTTTGTTGAATACTTTCACAACTGCCTTTGACAGTGAATTTGGAGTAGCCGCAGAAGTCACAGTGCTAGAGTCGCATGATCACAGGAATGGGTGAGGCACTAGCTCTTTGTTGATGCATTAGCACGACATACGTATTAGCAAAGTACCTTTCTTGTGGCATTTATTGCACATTGCTTCACGAGCAGACACTTTGGACGGGATGTCATGAAAAACCATAAAAGAACCACAGACGCGGTACCTGCTGCTGCTGTCACTGAGGCAGGTTCCCCTGTAACTCATTGCAAGGAGTCTTGGTCACGAATTGCAGCACTACCACTCGAAGAAGGCTGATTTAATGTATACTTTCAGAATTCTTCGGCTGAATCTAGAGCTCTTGCCTGTTCAAAGTCAGCGGCTAAGTCGAGAGTTTTATTCTCCAATACACGCAGCGCCTTAATTATTGGTGATTGCAGCCACTGATAACAGCAACTGATGGACTTTTCACAATACTGAGCAGCTGACACAGCTTGGAAGTGACAGTCCTTCACCTAAAATTTCATGCTTGAAAGTATTCCTCAGGACTCAACAATTCTGCTTGCGGCGAGTTGCAGTGCGAAAGCGAGCAAAGATTTACATGTGCAGTATAATATACTGAAGACTTGAGGGTTTTGATAGCAATCCTTCGTAGGTATTACACTCAGAAAAAGCCTCATATATCTTTAGGTGACACAAAATTGATGATCAGACCTTAGTTATCTAGATCTTCATTAGGAAGGGCTCCCGAAGAAGCTTTCGAAAGTCTTAAACCAGAGCTTCCATTCCTGAGCAGGGAACCCGTTGATAAGCTGGGGTCACAGTCTAGCCTCTCAGGTTTCAGTAAACGCTCCCTGTTGTGATGTAGTCTAGCGCAGGATCACCACCAGGTAGCCCTGATTCTCAAGTTCAATAACTTGTTTTGTGATAGAAACACAGGCCTTATCTCTAGGCTTTATTGAACATAGAATCTTTCATAGTACATCTGCAACAAACAAAATAAATGACTAGTACATCTAAAATAGCTTCTCTAACAGGGAGTGATTGTCTTGCATAATCAAAGAAAAGTTATAACTACAGGCCCACATATTTAAACTCACCCATTTCATCTGCAACGTTGATAAATGGATAAAGAAGGAGATAATCACCACATGTATGTGCCGCATTGACACACAACCAAACTGTTGTTGTGTTAAGGGCCCCTAGAGGTGTGGTTGCAGTATAGTCCTGCTGCTGCCTCTCCCCCACAGACAGTATCACTACAGATACATCCAACCTAATTAAAAATAATTTAAGTCAAATAATAATAATATAAAAGCAACATATAAACGATTTAGCTCATATCGCAAACAAAGTCGAATATAAAATTATAAGAATAGATAATATATCTTATATACAGTGGTGAACCCATTCAGGGGTCGCAAAACTGTAGTTGAATGTCACAGAACCCATAAAAAGTTGCACAATAATCGGGAACTATCATGTCCCTATCTCCTAAGGGCTTCACCTCTGTCCCTCATTTCTTGCATGTAAACCTACCAAAGAGCAATTGCCCTTAGATTTGGAGCCGTATAACATTCCTGGAGTCCACACTTTCCATTTGCTGGTCATCGGCATTGGAACCTGATGATATCCACATCAGTATGCTTCAACATTTCCATTTTATGGCTCTTTTACGTCTTTTTAATCTAATTTTGATGCGAGGGGATTCTCCTCAACACTGGAAATCAGCTATTGTACTACTGTTTCGCAAACTGGGCACCTCAGGACTTGACACCTCTCTCTATCGTCCCATTGCCCTGACCAGTATGGTCTGCAAGGCCGCTTTACCATAGACCCCTTGCTGCACTTAGATATGTATATTCGAAATGCCTTTGCTAACAACCACTCTGTCCTAGCAGTCTTTTTTTTTTTATCTAGAGAAGGCATATGATACCATTTGGAAGTATAACACATCCTAGCCCAAGCCCACTCGCTGCTTTCTTGTCCAATAGACATTTTCGGGTCTGTATTGGCGCCTCACTTTCCTCAGACTTTGTACAAGCCGAGGGAGTTCCACAAGGATGTGTCCTCAGCACTACTCTTTTTCTCTTAGCTATAAATGACCTATCTTCCGTTCCTCCTTCACACATTTGGTCGTCACTTTATGTTGATGACTTTACTATAACTTTCTCTGGCACTGACTGTCAATTAGTAGCACCCTCCCTTCAGTAGCAGTATCCCATCCTCCCCAGACTCAGTCCGTTCCTACACCCGGTTTCCCTGAAATCCCTTCATAAATGTTACCTTGCACACGCTCCAACAGCACGCAAGTCATAAAAACCATTTGTTTCCATTCGCTCCTATCTAACCACGCATGCGCCTTGCTGGGAAGTCAAAGCCCCTCCGCACTACAAAACTTCATTTACTTCTCCCTCCCCTCCAACCCTTTCCTAGGACCGACCCCCTACCCTACTTTCCCTCCACTACAGATTATACACTCTTCCGAAGTCATTCTATTTCCTTCCATCCTCTCTACAATTATTAAACCACCTTGACAACCCTCTCCTCAGACCGCAGGTGCAGGATTACCCCTGGTAATCCCGCACCACCTCCTAAATTCCAAACTACGAATTCCTCCTGGATTTACCATTCACAACCACACTTGCCCTCAGACATGACATCTCCACTGCCTACAAGCCTTCCTCCTTGTTGCAACATTCACCACCCATGTTTCACACAACCATATAAAGCGTTGTATAACAAAACTCTCAGATAATTCTCCTCTTTGCTTCCATGGACAAGTTCTTTATCCTGCCACAGACTCCGAAGTGCACCGCTTCACCTTTCAACATCCCATTCTATTATTCACCTCATCTTTTCATAGACCCACCAGCAGAACACGTTCACTTTCATCCTAAATATCTGAAATACAATTCACCACCCCAATACTCTCTCCACTCGCAATCTGAATATCAAATCTTACGTCAACTAATTTTTTGTTTATCCTCATCACCTTACTAATTCCAATATTCACTTTTAAATTTTCTTCTTTTTTACATACCCTACCAGAACTCATCCACCACCTCTGCAACTTCTCTTCAGAATCTCCAAAAGTACAGTGTCCATCAGCAAAAGAAGCAACTGTGACAACCTGCCAAATTGCATTATATTCTTTACCTTTAAAACCCCCACACCTTTGCCAACCACCCGAGCATTCACTTCTCTTACAACCCCATCTATAAATATATTGAGCAAACATGATGACATAACAATCCCTGACGAAGCCTACTTTGCTGGAAATAATGTCTTTCTCTCCCTACAAACTTACCTGAGCCTCACTATCCCTTATAAACACTTCACTGATTTCAGTAACTTCCTCCCTATTCAATCCTTTTGCAACATCTGTCCACATGCCCCTTATCCACCCTTTCATAACAGCCTTTTCCAAATCCATAAAACGCCACCAAACTTCTTTACCCTTATCTAACTGCTGTTCACCCATATGTTTCACACTGTAAACACTTTGATTCTACACACTCGCCTCTCAGTTGTCTTTTCAATAATTTGCACCAATAAAACTCATTACAATTGTGACCGGGGTGGAAGTGTGAATTGCACATGATACACTATCATTTGTTCATGATTTGTAGCCAAAGTATAAACGTAAGTAACCAATTCACAGAATACATTACTTTGTAACTTGTGAGCTTATTACCTATGTACCTAGTTCTGCTATCAAAACTTTGGGGGCCCAGTTCCCTGGACCCATTACGTACCTCTGTAATCTGTAAATCCCTTAGAACTTGTCATGATTGTGTACCACAGGACTTACCAGGATTTCATTACCTTTGTAAATTGTGAGTTCATTACCTATGTAAATTGTGAGTTCATTCACCTTAGTAAATTGTGAGTTCATTACCTCTTAACTTGCACAGCTATCAAAACTTGGAGTCCAGTTCCCTGACCAATTATGTACCTCTGTAATTCTTTGACTACCGCCCACAGGATGGTTATGGGGTGCATAATAAAACCATATTAAACAGAGCAACTGCTCAAGAAGAAATTTTTCGCCTACTGGTCGTTAATAAGTTATCACACGTTTAACACTGATGTATCTAAACAGGATCTTCTGGCAGGGCTGCATCTGCTCTTGTTGCCACCTCCCTATTTAAGAACGATAAAACTTTGTTGAGTTGCCATAAAATTAACAACTGGGCGTCCGGAGTTTACCTGGAGTTTACTGAGAGAATTTCCGGGGTCAACGCCCCCGCGGCCGGTCTAGACCAGCTACTGCGCACCACCGACAGCTGCTGCTGCACCATGGTCAGCTGCTGCTGCACCACCATCAGCTGTTGTTGCCCCCACCGTCAGCTGTACTACTCGAAGATGTGGAGAGAGTGTTGTTGGTGTGGCTTAACGAGAAACAATTACCGAGAAACATTAACTCCAGAAGGTTAGCCACCCAGGATAACCAAGAAAGTCAGTGCATCAATGAGGACTGTATAACTTATTTCGATCGGGGTTCTTAATCTTGTCCCCCAAGTTGACTGGTTACCATGTCACTAGTTGTCTGGTTACCACATCACTAGTTGTCTGGTTACCATGTCACTAGTTGTCTGGTTACCACGACACAAGTTGTCTGGTTACCATGTCACAAGTTGTCTGCTTACCACGTCACTAGTTGTCTGGTTACTACATCACTAGTTGTCTGGTTACCATGTCACTAGTTGTCTGGTTACCATGTCACTAGTTGTCTGGTTACCATGTCACTAGTTGTCCAGTTACCACATCACTAGTTGTCTGGTTACCACATCACTAGTTGTCTGGTTACCACATCACTAGTTGTCTGGTTACCATGTTACTAGTTGTCTGGTTACCACGTCACTAGTTGTCTGGTTACCACGTCACTAGTTGTCTGATTACCATGTCACAAGTTGTCTGGTTGCCACGTCACAAGTTGTCTGGTTACCACATCACAAGTTGTCTGGTTACCACGTCACTAGTTGTCTGGTTACCACGTCACTAGTTGTCTGGTTACCACGTCACAAGTTGGTTACCACGTCACTAGTTGTCTGGTTACCACGTCACTAGTTGTCTGATACCATGTCACAAGTTGTCTGGTTGCCACGTCACTAGTTGTCTGGTTACCACGTCACTAGTTGTCTGATTACCATGTCACTAGTTGTCTGGTTACCATGGGCACTAGTTGTCTGGTTACCACGTCACAAGTTGTCTGGTTACCATGTCACTAGTTGTCTGGTTACCATGTCACTAGTTGTCTGGTTACCACGTCACAAGTTGTCCTGGTTACCATGTCACTAGTTGTCTGGTTACCATGTCACTAGTTGTCTGGTTACCACGTCACTAGTTGTCTGGTTACCACGTCACAAGTTGGTTACCACGTCACTAGTTGTCTGGTTACCACGTCACTAGTTGTCTGGTTACCACGTCACAAGTTGGTTACCACATCATAGTTGTCTGGTTACCACGTCACTAGTTGTCTGGTTACCACGTCACTAGTTGTCTGGTTACCACGTCACTAGTTCTGGTTACCACGTCACTAGTTTCTGGTTACCACGTCACTAGTTGTCTGGTTACAATGTCACTAGTTGTCTGGTTACCACGTCACTAGTCTGGTTGCCACGTCACTAGTCTGGCTGCCACGTCACTAGTCTGGTTGCCACGTCACTAGTTTGGCTGCCACGTCACTAGTCTGGTTACCACGTCACTAGTTCTGGTTACCACGTCACTAGTCTGGTTACCACGTCACTAGTTCTGGTTGCCACGTCACTAGTCTGGTTGCCACGTCACTAGTCTGGCTGCCACATCACTAGTCTGGTTACCACGTCACTAGTTCTGGTTACCACGTCACTAGTCTGGTTGCCACGTCACTAGTCTGGCTGCCACATCACTAGTTTTGGTTACCACGTCACTAGTTCTGGTTACCACGTCACAAGTTGTCTGGTTACCACGTCACAAGTTGGTTACCATGTCACATAGTTGTCTGGTTACCACGTCACTAGTTCTGGTTACCACGTCACTAGTCTGGTTGCCACGTCACTAGTCTGGTTGCCACGTCACTAGTCTGGCTGCCACGTCACTAGTCTGGTTACCACGTCACTAGTCTGGTTGCCACGTCACTAGTCTGGTTACCACGTCACTAGTCTGGCTGCCAGTCATTAGTCTGGTTTACCACGTCACTAGTTCTGGTTACCACGTCACTAGTCTGGTTGCCACGTCACTAGTCTGGCTGCCACGTCACTAGTCTGGTTACCACGTCACTAGTTCTGGTTACCACGTCACAAGTTTGTCTGGTTACCACGTCACAAGTTGGTTACCACGTCACTAGTTGTCTGGTTACCAGTCACTAGTTCTGGTTACCACGTCACAAGTTGTCTGGTTACCACGTCACAAGTTGGTTTTCCACGTCACTAGTTGTCTGGTTACCACGTCACAAGTTGGTTACCACGTCACTAGTTGTCTGGTTACCACGTCACTAGTTCTGGTTACCACGTCACAAGTTGGTTACCACGTCACTAGTTGTCTGGTTACCACGTCACTAGTTCTGGTTACCACGTCACTAGTGGCTTGGACTTTGCATAATATATTTTCGTCCTGACCAGTATAATTATTGATTTCTGGAATTAATTTGTATCCTCTTGTATAAAAACAGAAGAAATTAATATTAATAGTGGTACACATTTCTTTTCACTAACAGTTAGTTTAATTTGTTTAATATCTTTATTATGCACCCCATACCCATCCTGTGGGCGGTAGTCAAAAGATTACACAGGTACATAATGGGTCCAGGGACTGGACCCCAAAGTTTTGATAGCTGAACAAGTTACAAAGGTAATGAACTCACAATTTAAAAAAGGTAATGAACTCCAGGTAGTAAGCCAAGTAACTCTGTCAGACTTTTTTTTTGGTTATCCTGGAAGATAACCCTGGAGGATAACACATACGCTGCTATTTATGATAAATTTATGTAACTGTATTGATGTGTAACTGTACCTTCATAAACTTTCTGAGTTTACATTACGTAGGAAGTAAGTAACGTTAGCTTTATTATGTTATCCTTGGTTATTTACATATGTTACTGTGTAAGGAAACTGCAATAACCTAAAACCTGTGTAACTGTACGTAAGTAAATTTACTTACTACCCATCGTCTTCTTGGGGATTTTGGGGCCACTGATGGTGTTCTTCTTTGTTGGGTTTATCAGGGCCACTGACAGCATGAGCCGTATCGAGCTCGGCTTCCTGATGGCACAAAATTTTAAATATGCGGAAAGAACTTAATATTCCAAGCATTAGAGATCGTTTTACTGAAAGAAATATCCTTATTTGGGTCAATATGCTTAGGTTAGCCCATTCAAACCCCTGCACAGAAGCCCTCCAAACTTTCCTCAGAGCACTGGCGAACATCCTGTCCAGATGGATTGAATGGATCGAAAAAAACTGGAACCGACCTCCGCATGAACCAGCTACATGATCTAAACAAGATAGGCAACGAGCCACACATCCCTGCTCCATGGGAACATCATCCCATTCCAAACTATACTACCATTCCTCCATTTCCCCCCCAAAACTCTTCTTAAATCGACAACCAAAGCTTCTTCTTGAAGTCAAACATGATGCCTTAAGCTGTATTGTATAACTTAGTCACACAATAACACTCTTTCACAAATTATTACTTGTGACTGGTTCTGTTTCAAATTGCCACTGGTGCAGCTGGTAAGTGCATGCTGTTGTCATACAGAGTTGAATGCTCTCATAAAGGAAATTGGAGGCACGGCATCAAATAACTGGACCATTACCCTTCAAACAGACTGTTTGCATACTGCCTTTGCACTCAATGCGTCCCATGTATCTAAGGTTGACACTTTAAGTGTAACTGATTCTCTTCGTCATCCATAAAGCTCCTCAACTCTTAAGTATAGAATTGTGGCATGCTTGTGTCAGAAAGCAAAACATAGGTATGTAAGGACCTGTGGACAGAGGAGTCACAGTGCACATAGCCTGTGGATTCATCTCACATTTGGTCAACAGATGGCATGATAAGAAACTGATAAAGTTGGCTAAGCAGTAGGCTTTTCAAAGAGAGGAGTAGATTACAATCTTGGGGTTTGTACCAGTTAGCAGTTGATAACAATACGAAAAGAACTTCAGTTGAACTTGTTGGACTTAAGACTTAGGGAGATTGCACAAGTCGTCCATCAGGTCATCATTCCATCATGCAGGAGGAGCCACATGACTATGTTGCATCCAACAGATTAAGCAGACTCTTGGTGTGTCCTTAATACTTTGCCCCTCGGCCCCGGCCTGGTTACAAGTATCTTTGGCAGGTTAAATCACACCACCACCAGATGTAGACCAAACGAAATGTAAACTTGCCAGATGGACAGTGTCACACCTTGCGTGATTAATGGTACTGGTAGTGTGTCAAATTAATGAACTTAGAGACAACTCACTCAGAAATGTTCAAGAAATGGCAAAGGTTAATTAGTATCCACAGTGGTATACTACAGACCATTCTGAGAAATACCTGACTTTGCTGCTAAATAAAGCATTACCACGTGTGTGTGTGTAACTACTCACCTAATTGTGACTCACCTAATTAGGTTGCAGGGGTCGATATTCAGCTCCTGTGCCCTGCCTCTTCACTGATCGCTGACTGGTCCTCTCTGCTCTCTCTGCTTCCTGGGGGGGGGGGGAGCTTTGTCATACCCCTCTTCTTTAAACTATGTAAGGTTCCTGCCCTCCACTGGAGTTTACCTGGAGAGAGTTCCAGGGGGTCAACGCCCCCGCGGGGCCCGGTCTGAGACCAGCCGTGATAGACGCATGGGTAAGGGCTATGTTATTCCTTGGGTGGATCAGAGCCTGATCAACCAGCCTGTGCTGCTTGGCTTGCACGCAAGACCAACGTACGAGCCACAGTCCGCTGATCAGGAACTGACTTTTAGGTGCTTTCTCAGTGCCAGCTTGGAAGACTGCCAGGGGTCTGTTGAGTAATCCCCCTTATGTGTGCTGGAGGCAGTTTGAACAGTCGCCTGCGGGCCCCTTATGACCATTTATATGTATGGTCTCTAACGTCTAGTGACACGCCCTGCTTTTCAATTGTTGGGGGGGATGGTGCATCCGTCTGCCAAGTCTTTTGCTTTCGTATGTGAGGATTTTCGTGTGTCAAGTTCGGTACTAGTCCCTCTCAGGATTTCCAGGTGTATATAATCATGTATCCTCTCCCTCTTGCGTTCCAGTGAATTACAGGTTTAGAAACCTCAAAAACGCTCCCAATAATTGAGGTGTATTAATCTCCGTTATGCGCGCCGTGAAAGTTCTCTGTACATTTTCTAGTCGGCAATTTCACTCTGCCTTGAAAGGAGGCTGTTAGTGTGCAGTCCATATATCCAGCCTAGATAGAACAAGTGACCTGAAGAGTGTCCATCATGGGCTTGGCCTCCCAAGTTTTGAAGGTTCTCATTATCCATCCTTTCATTTATCTAGCAGATGCAATTGATACAATGTTATTGGACCTGAAGGTGAGATCCTCCGACATGAAACACACCCAGGCCTTATGACGTTGGTGTATATCGCTCTATTTGTGGCCAGAAATTTGTTTGGTACTCTGATGAAGATTTAATTTTCCTCATGTTTACCATATCTGAGTAATTTGAAATTTCTCAACGTTGCACTTCAGTATTGTTTTCTGCAGCCCACTGAAAGATTTGGTTGATGTCCGCCTGTATCTTCATGTCTGCAATTGAAGACGACTGTCATGCAGATTCGGGTGTCATCAGCAAAGGAAGACACGGTGCTGTGGCTGACATCCTTGTCTATGTCGGATATGAGTATGAGGAACAAGATGGGAAAGCGAGTACGTGCCTGTGGACAGAACGTTTTTCACAGTAGCTGCCTCGGACTTACTCTGTTGACACTAAATCTCTCTTGTCTGTTAGTGAGGAAATTATAGATCCATCCCTCGACCTGACTTTTCCTGTATTTTCCTTTAGCAAACGCATTTTGTGCGCTATTGACGGCCATGGTCACACTTGTCGAAGGCTTTTGCAAAGTCCTGTATAAATTACAATCCTCTGGGCATTCTTTTTGTCTTCCTAGCATTTAGTAACCTTGTCGTAGTGATCCATAGTTTTGAGCAGACAGGAGCGACGCTGTTTTCTAAACCATGTTGCCCTGGGTTGAGTAACTGATGGTTTTGTATTCTAGAGCTGGTTGTGATCTTGCTTTCTTAGGACCCTTTCACAAGATTTTTATGATATGGGATGTTTAGTGCCTATTGGTCCTGTTAGTCTTTGCTGTTGCTTTACTGCCCCCTTTGTGTGAGTGGGCTATGTCTGGTTCTTGTTTTTATACTGTGGGACTACCCCCGTGCCATGCTCCCTCCCATAGGATGGAAAAGGCTCGTGGATAGGGCTTCCTTGCAGTTCTTGATGAACACAGAAGTTCCATGAGTCTGGCCCTGGGGGCAGAGTGCCATGGGCATGTCATTATCGCCTGTTCGAATCATTTGGCGTCCAGATAACATCGGATAGGCTAGTGTTAATCAATTTTATGGCTCTTTAATAAAAAAATTCATTATTGATCTTCGACTCTCAGTCCTGTTTAGCATGCAGCTTGCTAAAAACTGTGTCATATTGGGACTTGAGGTAGCTCACGCATTTTCCCTGTGCGGTCATCTGTTAGTACCCATCTTGTATAATAAGGGGCCCAATAACTGGACGTTGTTCTCGATTTTGATTTGCATAGAGATGAAATACTTTTGGGTTTCTTTCGATTTCATTTATGGCTTTTAGTTCTTCCCGCGATGTCCTGACTCTAAAGGATTCCTTTAGCTTAAGTTCGATGCTTTTGCTTATTCTCTGACCATGTCTCCCTACGAACTCATTTCAGATATATTGACCTCTTTTAGCCGCACTGTTATTCTTTTTTCTCCGTTCCGCCTGTAAAGGGAGCGCGCTGTTCCTCTTTCTATTTTTACATCTACTCCTGCCTTTTTCTTAGAGGAAAAAGCTTTGTGCAACATCGAATGCCACCGAGTTAATCAGTTCTAGCATAAGTTGGGGTCTGTGTGCTTAATATATCTTCCCAGCTTAATCGTTAGACTTGGTTTACTTGGTCCACTTTATGTTTTTGTTTATTGAAGTTGAATTTGGTGAATGCTCCCTCGTACTAAATCTCATTATGTCGGTCAGGGTCTCCCGCGCAATACATGTTGAACCTCAATTATGTTGTTGATCTGAGTATATTGTTTTTCTGTGATAGGTGATGTGAATGTCAATTGAGGGGTCTTTCTCAGATCATCATTGTTAGTGAAGATGAGGTCTAGTGTATCTCCAGTCTAGTAGGCTCTATATATGCTGGTTTAAATTGAATTTTGGAGCAAGATTTAAAAGCTCTCGCGTGAGTGTGAGTTTTCAATCAGAGCTGCCTCCTGTAGTTATTTACTGGCAGACAATATTATGTTTGCTAATTCCTCCATTTTAGGTGCCTTAATGTTTGAAATCGCCAATCCCCCATGATCAAGATGGTTGGGTGCAGGAGCTGGAAGGTTTTCGAGACAGGAGTGGTCAATTTTTAACAGCTGTTCCTGGAATTGCTGGGAATGTTGCAGGCATCCGGGAGGCTTGTAGACTACCACAATGACTAGTTTGGTTCTCGATCCGACCTTTGCTGCTAAAACTTCCACTACAACATCATTTGAGGCATTAGCAGTTCAGTGCAAACAAGAGACCTCTCAATGTACAGTGCCAACCCCCATCCCTTTTTGCTGTTCACTCGTCACATCTTGTTATAGTTGTAACCTGGGATCCATATTCGTGTCCAAGTGATCCTTTATGTGGTACTCAGTGAAAGCCGCGAACATTGCCTTTGCCTCTGCAAGCGTCCGACGGATGAAAGGTATTTTGTTGTTTGTGCTGGCTTTAGACCGCTTTATATTTTGCAAAGAAGAATGTTATCGGACAGGTGGTATTGTTGGTACTACGCGGGGGGATTTTTTCCGGCATTAGTACTTGTATCTGTGTTGTTTGGAGTGGAGCCATCGTCTGTGTGTTCCACCCCAGGAATGACTGGATTTCTGGGTGTAACGATTTCTGGCCTATTTCCTGCCAGTTTTTTTTCCTTCCTGGCACTAAAAAAACCTCTCCCTCCTTGGGTGGCTGTGGCTACCCAGTTTCCCAATGCCTGTATGTTTTGGTATCTTTTTGTCCCCTTTAGAGAGATGGTAATGCCTGGCAATTTAAGTTATAGCACAGTCTTTCCGTGTAACTGAACAGGTACACAGTTCAGGGGAAAAAGGCTTACAGAAGGGAGTTTGCGTTTTTGTTTTTTTTTTTATTTTCCTGTTGTCATATGGCATGGCATGATTCTAGGGGTGGTCATAGTGCACGTCCCATCTGTTTTATCCGATTTCCCAGGCCAGCAGATACCGAGTGCATAGTATTGCACAGCCTTGGTTTCCGTTTCCTTGGGTTTCTGTGAACTGTAATCCCAGTAGGTGCATGTTTTCCTGTCTACTTCTATCCTCCCTACACCAACAAAGGGGCTCCCACCAGTTGTTTTTGGTATTATATCCTCACTATTGCAAGTGGAGGTCCTCGTTGTTTGCTATTTCCTGCGGTAAGGTTTCTAGTTGCAATAATTGTTTTTATCTATCTTTGACTACACTTTGTTTTTCCTACTAATGGCTCCTGTCCCCTATGATTTATTTATATGTATTCTTCCTGCGTATAATCCCCGACTACCTGGACAAAAAATCTCCAGCTACACCATTACGTCTTCCAGGACAGGCAATCTTCTCGCAGCTTCCCCCCATTACTGTCTCCCAGGACAGCATCTCCAGCTCACACCATTACTGACTCCCAGGACAGCACCTCCAGCGAATCACATTACTGTCTCCCCAGACATCACCTTCCAGCTTCACCATTACTGTCTCCCAGGACCGCACTATCAGCCCCCCATTTACTGACTACCAGGACATCATCTCCAGCCTTAACAGTTTCTGACTACATGGGCCATTATCAAGGGCAGTACCATTCAGCCCCAGACTTTTTAATGTTCCCACTGTTGTAGAAAGCTTCCAGGTTTTCCTAATGGAAAGCACTTTGATTGTTGACCCTCTTTTTATCCCTGTGATTTTAGTCCACAATTTATTCATTTTGGGCATACCCAAAAACACTCGTTCCTGTTTTAATACTGCCTTGTAGCTTAGTACTTGGATATCTGCACAAGGGGCGTGACAACCAATTTCCACAAAAATGACAATTTAATGCATGTGGAGGCCCGTTTGTTTGAACTGACCACAGACTACACACAGCTTCATATAATGATATGAATGTTGATTTACTGCAATTCCTACTAGCAACCTCCTTGGAATATTCTATTAATAACCTTACTATTATGCACACTTCTGCACAAATTTCTGGCCACAAAATTTAGCGAAACACCAACGGTCAAAACCTGGGAAGTGGATCAGTCGGAGGATCTCGCCTTAAGTACCATAACATTGTATAAATCGCATCTGCTAGAAAAATGCCAGATGGATCATTTGAAACCTTTAAAACTAGGAGGGCCAAGCCCATGATGACACTCTTCAGGTCACTTGTTCTATCTAGCACTGGAATATTGCTGCACACTAACAGCACCTTTCAAGGCAGGTGAAATTGCTGACCTATAAAAATGTACACAGAACCTTCACGATGCGCATAACGAGATAAAACATCTCAGTTACTGGGATCACTTGGAGGATTCCTAAACCTGTATACCCTGGAACGCAGGCGGGAGAGATACATGATTATATACAACCTGGAAAATCCTAGAGGGACTATACCGAACTTATCACTACGAAAAATCACTCACTCTACTAAAGCAAAAGACTTGACATACGATGCGAACATCCCCGCGCAATGAAAAGCAGGGGTGTCCCACAACACGTTAAGAGACGCGATACAGTAATGTGTCAGGGGTCCCGAGACTGTTTCAACAGCCTCCACAGCATAATAAGGGGGATTACCAACAGACCCCTGGCAGACATCAAGCTGGCACTGGGACAAGCACCTAAAGTCAGTTCCTTGATCAGCCGGGCCTGTGGCTCGTAACTTGGTTTGGTGCATCCAGCAGTAAACAGCCGTTTTGATTCAGGCTCTGATCCACCAGGAGGCTCTGTTCACAGACCGGGCCGTGGGGGGCGTTGAACCCCGGAAACTCTCTCCAGGTAAACTCCAGGTAAACACAACCGTTTGAAACCATTCCCAGCGTTCGGGACCAGTCCAAGGTTTCGGAACCAGTCAAGGGTTCGGAACCAGACAAGAGGGTTCGGACCAGTCTTCGATCTTATCAGTGGTTCACTTTCTTTAAACCATACTGGTCGTATTTATGAGCTAGACACAATGAAGGATCTACTGGAAATTATCTACCCGAGTAATATGTGATTTGAATGATACAAAAGTATAGATTGCGTGTTGAAATAGCCGTGACTGCTTGGCACTCCTACAATGACGAACGGGTCCGACCTCCACCCTTGTTTTATCAATCGCTGTATCTAGCTTCTCTATTTTTTTTTTTTTTTTTCCGTCCCACCACAATAAATTCATATCACACTATAGTTGACTGGTGGCAAATTTTGAGGAAGGACGCATTTTCTGTAGTATAATTGCTTCTCGTTTTGAATATTGGCGACCTGCTGGTAACTACAGGTTTATAGAAATTCAACAGTATATGTCTGGTATTTTCAAGAAAAAAGAAACTAAGGAAAAGCCACTTACTCCACTCCACTAAGTACCATTATAATACGGGTTAGTTGCTATAACAACACTGTATTCTGCTATTCATTCGTGATATCACTAATTATATGCAGTAACAACTAGCAAGCCAGGAAGATTATAAAAACAGTCTGACCTTGGTAGTTTCTGGCGACTTCTGGCACCCTGCCTCATAGCTTATCACTCAGTTACAAATTCACCTTTTTTCAAATGACACTTGTAGCCTTTATCATCAATATACTAGGGAGCCACTGTAGTATAACATATTACACTATGTAACTCAATGGTTTCAGGGAGACTTTTTTTCCTCTGACACAAAGATCAAGTTATTATTATTTTTTTCACACGGGACACAGGCCTCTGAAATCCCCTCTGGCAGTAAACTCTGCTAGGGTAATGTGCACACTAACTCTCTTTTTTGACTCAGTAAATAATGTTTTTCCCGCCAAGATTGGATTTCCAGGCCGCTAGAGGGATGTACGTATAGGATTGAAGACACAAATTAAAGTGGAATTTATTGGAGTTTAGCAGTAAAAGGTCGAGAACCAAAACCTAGTCCAATGTGGTAGTCCTACAAGCCACCGATGCAACATCCCAGCAATTCCAGGAACAGCTGTTAAAAATGGTGACCACTGTCTGGAAAATCGTCCAGCTCCTGCACCCAACATCTAGCCTCCTGGGGATTCAACTTAAGGCACCAAAAATGGAGGAATATAGCAAATAATATTGTTGCAGTAATAACACAGTAGCAGCTCTGCACTGGAAAACTCCACTCATACGAAGCTTGTAAAATCTCTGCAACAAAATTCAATTTAACAGCAAATAATAGAGCCTACTAGAGTGGAGAATACACTAGACCATACACTGATCCACCAGGAGGCCTGGACACAGACCGGGCCGGGGCGTTGACACCCAGGAACTCTCTCCAGGTAAACTCCAGGTAAGACCTCATCTTCACTAACAATAATGAACAGATAAGAAATGTCAACCATATCAAAAACAATATACTCAAACACAACATAATTGAGGTTTCATACCATGTATGAGGTTAGCCCCAGAACCGACATAATGAGACAAGTCACGATGGAGCATACACCAAATTCAACTTCAATAACAAAAACATAAATGTTGGACCAATAAACCAAGTCCTAACCGATATAAGCTGGGAAGATATACTAATGCAACCACAGACCCCAACTTATGCCTAGACAGATTAACTCGGTGGCACTCGATGATGCACAAGGCTTATTTCCTCTAATAAAAGGAGGAGTAGATGTAAAATAGAAAGATAACAGGCTCTCCCCTTTAACAGGCGACGGAAAAAGTAACGAGCGCTAAAAGAGGTCAATATATTTGAAATGCGTAGGGAGACACGGTCAGGAGAAATAGCAAGCATCGAACTTTACTAAAAGAAGAATCCTTTAGAGTCAGGAATCGCGTGGAAGAACTAAAAGCCATAAATGAAATCGAAAGATAATCCAAATATTTCTTTCTCCTATGCCAAATCAAAACGAAACAACAGTCAGAATTGGGCCCCTACTTAAACAAGATGGGTCCTACACAGAATGACAGCAAGTGAAATAGTGAGCTACTCAATTCCCAGTATGGACTCCAGTTTTAAGGCAAGAGCCGCTAACCAGACGAGAAGTCGAAGATCAAAATGATTTTTATTTATGAGAGAGCCACAAAATTTGATTAACACAAGCCTATCCGATGTTATCCAGACGCCAAAATGACTTCGAACGGCGAAAAATGACATGCCCATGCACTCCTGGCCCCAGGGCCAGACTCATGGAACTCGTGTTCCTCAAAAACTGCAAGAAGCCCCTATCACGAGCCCTTTCCATCCTATGGAGAGGTAGCATGGACCACGGGGGTCGTCCCACAGTCCTAAAAACAACAGACATAGCCCCACTCCAAAAAAGGGGGCAGTAAATCAACAGCAAAGAACAACAGACCAAAGCACAACATCCCATATCATAAAAATCTTTGAAAGGGTCCTAAGAAGCAAGATCACCACCCATCTATAAACCCATCAGTTACACAACCCAGGGCAAATGGGTTTAAGAACAGGAGCGTCGACCTGTCTGTCTCAACTATTGATCACGTACGACAAGGTCCTAAATGCACTAAAGCAAAAAGAATGCAGATGTAATATATACAAGACTTTGAAAAGCCTTCGACAAGTTGACCAAGGGCGAAATAGCGCACAAAATGCGTGCTAAAAGGAATAACAGGAAAAGTCGGTCACGATTGGCTCTATAATTTCCTCACTAACAGAACACAGAGAGGTAGTTCGTCAGACATGAGAAAGTCCGAGGCAGCTACTGTTAAAATTCTGTTCCACAAGACACAGTAACTGCGCACCCATCTGTTCCTCATCCTCAAATCCACCATAGACACAAGGATGGTCCACCACAGACACCGTGTCTTCCTTTGCAGATTACACGCGAAACTGCATGACAGTGTCCTTCCATTGCAGACACTGCAAGGCCTCCAGGCGAACATCAACCAAATCTTCAGTGGCTGCAGAAAACAATATGAAGTTCAACAATGAGAAATTTGCAATTACTCATTATATGGTAAACATGAGGAAATTAAATCCTTCAACAGAGTACGAAAAACACATTCTGGCCACAAAATAGAGCGGAAAACACCACGTCAAAGACCTGGGAGTGATCAATGTCCGGAGGATCTCCACCTTCAAAGGACCATACATTGTAATCAAGTCACATATCTGCTATACAAATGACAGGATGGATAATGTAGAACCTTCAAAACTAGGAGGCCAGCCCATGATGACACTCTTTCAGTCACTTGGTTTCTATCTAGGCTGAATATTTGCTGCACACTAACAGCACCTTTCAAGCAGTGAAATTGCCTGACCTAGAAAATGTACAGAAACTTTCGCGGCAACGCATAACGGGCAGATTTTAAAAACCACCTCAATACTGGGAGCCTTGAGGTTCCTAACCTGTATTCCCTGGAATACAGGAGGGAGATGATCCAGATTATATACACCTGGAAAATCCTGAGGGACTAATACCGAACATGCACACGAAAATCCTCACTAACAAAGCAAAAGACCTTGGCAGACGATGGCACCATCCCCCCAATGAAAACAGGGTGTCACCTTAGCACGTTAAAGACCATACAATAAGTGTCAGTGGCCCAAGAATAGTTCAACTGCCTCCCAGCACACATAAGGGGGATACCGAACAGACCCCTGGCAGGTCTTCAAGCAGGCACTGGACAAGCACCTAAAGTCATTCCAGATCAGCCGGGCTGGGCTCGTACGTTGGTTTGCTTGCAGCCAGCAGCAACATCCTGTTGATACAGGCCTCTGATCCACCTTGTGAGGGCTGTTCTGGACTGGGCTGCGGGTGGCGTTGACCCCCGAACTCTCTCCAGGTATGAAAAAATTAAAGGACCCCGAATGGAAATAAGTAACGGACCGCCAATGGAAATAATTCACTCTGTCCTGACTTTTTTGGGTTTTATCCTAGGTTCTCTACACAAATGCTTCTATTTATGATAAACTAATTAACTGTATTTTGTTATACCTGAAATAAAACTTCTTACTGTGGCCCAGTCAAGAGAGGGCAATGGTAAGGAAGGTGCTTGTTCAAAGGAGGCTGCTCGATCAGCACTTCATTGCCCGAAATCTGAACATGGCAGGTAACCCACTGAAGGGAGGAATGCTCAACCCGGTCTTCCGCAAGAAACGCAGAAGAATGAATTGATCTGTCGGTACAGGACGAGTAGGGATCGTGGACAGACAGAGCAATAAAGGTGCCAGGGAAGATTGGAATCAGAGAAGAGAATCAAAGGCTGAAGCCGGAAGAAAGTGAGGACGAAATCAATGGGGAAGAGCTCTGCTTTGCTAAGGGCCGAGTGAGCACGGTCCTAACTGCCAGGGTTTGACACAGAGATAGATCAGCAAGGCAGCAGAAGTAAAGGGGGAAGTCCAAGCTTGTATCATGTGGGAGTTCGACACGTGGATTAGGTAAGACATACTCACTCTCGTAGGCCTGTAGTACGTATAATTACAGATATTGTTAACGCCCTTTGCAGCCGTACCTATCTCCTTGCTCACACCATAACACTGAACTGACCCGGTCCGCCCACGTACCCCTATGATGAGAGGGGGTCCTTTGAATACTGTCAGGTCAGCTCAATAATGAATAGACATGACTCAGGTACCAGAGACGGTTGGTTCGTGAGTCAACTGGCCACAGTGGTTACTGCTAACTTGTTACATACTACTTGAGAGCTCTCGGCTACGCTAACATATGTCTTCCCGACATACAACTGGAATAACAAACTAGAGAAGGCTGGTATAGGCGGCTTGGGCTGATTCTATACAATGTCAAAAGTACAACAACAATTAAACAATATAACATACATAAGTAGAACATTGGAATGGGAAGCTACGTAACTGAAACGTGTAATGCAATCAAGGTATACTATAGTACAACTAAAACACAACAAATGAACAACGAACTCAATGTTGAGATTACACATTAGAAGTGATAAAAAAAATTTGATCGATCGATCTGTATTCATGTGATTCTACGGATTCGGAGGAAGGAATTATATACAAAGAAAAGTGTTTAAACAGAAAAGCAGATTTCCGGTGCACTCAAATCTATACTGTTAACTTCTCAGAATGCGGAGAGAGACATGAACACAAAAAAAAAATTCTTGAATACTGATAAGTATGATACAGTAATTAATCATCTATACATGTTATTTTACATTTAACCCCAACTCCTGGCAAGGGTGAGATTTGACATAAGCATAATGGGTGTCATCTCTGGGGAGGATCCAAACTCTGTAGCATGGCTAACACATGCTGTATTTGAGGCAAATCTGAATTGGAAGTTACAAATGATACTTGAGGATTTTTCTCCAATACTGTCGTGTACGTAGGAATAACGAGCATTCAGAGAGTCTTTGACTGAGTATCAGAGGAATAGAGTACAGGATCAGGAGGATTGTCAGAGTCTGTCACATTAGTCTGGTGGGAACATCATTATGCATCACAATACTAAACTTCATATTATCTAAAATGCGATTCTTTATACTGACCCATACTAATCTCTCTAACCTATACTTATAACCAGTGATATGTTCAACTACTCTATAAGGACCAACAAACTTATGATCAATCTTTGGCATAGCAGACGTTTGTTAAAGTTAAACACCACAAACCTCGAACCTTACTTTGATTATGGATGCTTTGCTCCGAGGTAGTTTTTTCGACCATGAAAATATTCACTGTTATTTATGAAGTGTGTCACGGATTCTTCTAAAAAACGCTTTGAGCTAAGCTGGTACGAGTTGCTATGAATCAACAGGGTTTTGAATTTGGTTTCGGATTAGAATTATCACAACTCATAAGGCAAACGTTTACTACAGCCATACAAAGCATACATGGGAGTGTCACCTATAGAAACATTGTAAAGCAAGAATTTATATAGACACGCACACAGGTAAAACTTCATCCCAAAGTATCACTGTTGGTATGATGTGGCTCTCAAGACATCAAGTACTTTCTATTGGTTCGTTCGCTAACCATTGCAGGCAGATGATGAAGGAACATGGTGTATTAGAGATCTTGTAAACAAGGAACACAAATTTTCAAGAATCTCATTACATAATTCCCACCTCCATTATGTGTTTACTAGGGACTTAGGGGTGGTATGCCTGCAGATAATGCGTTTCTTTAAAACGCTTTTATCTACTGACCTCGAGCAGTCCTTATCCTGCAATAGGAAACTAACTCACAAATAACTGGTGAAATGGTTCTACCATAAACACACATATGTTTGTTTACCGTTGGAGGGAACGTTGGAAATTAGTTAACAAATCTTACGAACTCTTTCCCACGGTTCGCCTAGTAGTTGGGATATACTTGGATTGGATTAGGACCATTAGCATTTTGCCCTTTAAGGTTTCATGCAACACTACATTTCTACATTACTTGTAGTGATACTGGTCCTGTGGGGAAGGCAGCAGCATGAATAATACTGCACCACCTCTCTAGGTCCCTTAACAACAACAACAGTTTGGGTGAGTGTCATGGTCACCAACACATGGTGTGTGATTCTCTCCTATACTTTATCCAATTATCAGCGATGCAGATTACATGGTGAGTTTTAAATAGTGGCCTGTAGTTATAACTTTTCTCTTGACATAGCAAGACATCGACCATCGTCCCTGTAGAAGCCATTATTAGATGTACTAGACAATATTTTTTTGTTGCAGAAGTACTATGTGAAGATTCTATGTTTACAATAAAGCCTAGATATAAGTCCCTGTGTTTTCTATCACAACAATTTTATTGAACAAAGAATGCCTGGATACCTGGTGGTGATCTGCGCTATGATACATCACAACTGGAGCGTTTACTGAAACCTGAGAGGCTAGACTGTGACCCCAGCTATCAACGGCTGCTCAGAATGGAAGCACAGTGTTTTAAGAACTTTCGTAAAACTTCTTGGGAGCCCTTCCTAAATAAGTTTCGAGTAAACTAAGTCCTGCTCATCAATTTTGGTGTCACCTAAGATATATGTAGGCTAGTTCTGAGTGTAATACCTACGAAGATGCTATCAAAACCCTCAAGTCTCAGTATATTAAACCTACATAAAATGCTTTGCACGCTATCGCCTTGCAACTCGCCGCCAGCACATTGATTTAATCCTTAGAAGAATACTTTCAAGCACTGAAAATTTTAGTAAATGACTGTTACTGTCCAAGCAGTGACAGCTGCTCATATTGTGAAGGTCCATGCAGGATGCTTTTATCAGTGGCTGCCAATCACCAAAAATAAGGCAGCGTGTTATTGAGAATAAAAACTCTCGACTTAGCCCGCTGCTTTGACCAGGGCAAGAGCACTAGATTCATAGCCCAGAATAATTCTTGAAGTAAACAGTACCACTCAGCCATCCTCCGTAGTGTAAGTGTGCAATTCCTGACCAAGAATTTTTTGCAATGAAGTACTGGGGAACCTGCCTGCAGTGGAAAAGCAGCAGCAGGTACGGTGTGTTTTTCTTTTGTGGATTTTTTTTTCAAGACATCCACGTCCAAAGTGTCCCTGCTCGTGAAGCAATGTGCATAATGCCACATAAAAGGTTCACTTTGCTAAAGTATGTCGAGCTTATGCATCAACAAGAGCTAGTGCCCTCCACACATTCCCAGTGAACATGGACTCTAGCCAACAGTGACTATCTGCGGCTACTGACTCCAAATCACTGTCCAATAGGCAGGTTGTGAAATATTCATCAAAGGAACAGAAGTAGATGGTCTTTATTGATAGTGGCAGCTCAGAGAGTTTCATCAACCTTGACTTAGAGTTAAACGGATCTCCTTGACTCTACATCACTCATAGGTACCGTTTCCATGCCATCAACATCTCACTCTATTCAGACCTTAGGTTTTGTAATTAAAGATCTCCGAGTTAATGGAAAGGATTATCAAGATGTACATTTAGCTATTCTGGCCACAACTGTGGCCCTGGATGTTATCCTTGTCACAGGACTTTTCATAGAAGCTGCATGGTAGTGTCACCTTAATCATATGGAGGAGAAGCGCCTCCTCTTGTTGACTGTGGACTTAGCACTTTTAAGGGTAACCCAACCAAAGCTGTTTGCGCAAATCTTGACCGCGGATTGCCATCCCTATATCAGCTAAGTCACGCCGGCAATTCATATGAGGATCGGATGTTCATTGAGAACGAAAACACATAGCTGCTGAAGGAGGGTATTATAGAACCGAGTGAATTCCCCTGGCGTGCACAGGTGTTTGTTTGTTAAAGATGGTTATAGTAAACGGAGACTGCTATCGATTACTCT
>NW_026494265.1:0-13287 GCF_026875155.1 Cherax quadricarinatus
GTGTGTAACCAAGTTTTACGTGAGACATAAAAGTAACAGTATTTAGATAAGGCTAAAGAGGTTTTTGTGGCATTTATGGATTTGGAAAAGGCGTATGACAGGGTGGATAGGGGGGCAATGTGGCAGATGTTGCAGGTGTATGGTTAGGAGGTAGGTTCTAAAAGCAGTGAAGAGTTTTTACGAGGATAGTGAGCTCAAGTTAGAGTATGTAGAAAGAGGGAGATTTTTTTCCATTTTAAAGTAGGCCTTAGACAGGGATGTGTGATGTCACCGTGGTTGTTCAATTATTTATAGATGGGTTGTAAGAGAAGTAAATGCGAGGGTCTTGGCAAGAGGCTGGAGTTAAAATAAAGAATCACAATAAAGTGGGAGTTTCACAGTTGCTTTTTGCTGATGACACTGTTCTCTTGGGAGATTCTGAAGAGAAGTTGCAAGAAGGTTGGTGGATGAATTTGGTAGGGTGTGTAAAGAAGAAAATTAAAAGTAAATTTACAGGAAAGAGTAAGTATGAGGATAACAAAAAGATTAGGTGATGAAAAGATTGGATTTTCAGACTGGAGGGAGAGAGCTTGGAGGAGGTGAATGTATTCGATATTTGGGAGTGGAGTGTCAGCGGATGGGTCTAGGAAAGATGAGGTGAATTATAGAATTGATGAGGGGAAAAGGGTTAGCGGTGCACTTAGGAGTCCTTGGAGACCAAGCAGACTTTGTCTATGAAGCAAAGAGGGGAATGTATGAGGAATATAGTTTTTTACCATCGCTCTTTATATGGGTGAGAAGCACGGGTGATGCATGTGCAACGAGGAGGAAGGCTGGAGGCAGTGGAGATGTCATGTCAGAGGGTCAATGTGTGTGTGAATATAAAGCAGAGAATTACGCTAGATTTGGAAGTTAGTAGGGGGAAGGAATTTAAAAACGTTTTTTGGGAAAAAATTTACCAAACTGTTGTTACCAGAGACTAGAGGAAGGGTTGTTTGAAGGTGGGTCGAACATGTAAAAGAATGTAGTGAAGAAGGCGGGGTAGGATCGGCATGGAAAATGTGGGAGGGAGGGGGTAAAGGAAGTATTGGTGTGCATGGGCTTGGATTTCCAGCAAGCATGCGTGACGTGTTTGGATAGGATGAATGGAGAAGATGGTTTATATTTATATACTGACGGCTGTTGGGAGTGTGAGCAAAGAACATTTTATGAAGGATTCAGGGAAACCCGCAGGCCGGACTTGAGTCCTGGAGATGGAAATTACAGTGGTCTGCACTCTGAAGAGGGGTGTTAATGTTGCAGTTTAAAACTGCGTGTAAAAGCACCCTTCTGCAAGACATGATGGAATGAATTGATGGTGAAAGTTTTCTTTTTCGGGCCACCCGCCTTGTGGGAATCGCGGCCAGTGTGTTAATAAATAATATATATTACAATATAAGTAAAAAAATATAAGGAAAGTAACCACCGCTATAGCTGGAATGGGGACCTCATCCTCAGAGAAGACACTAAACGTACCGTAGAGAACTGCAGGTTCTCCCGGAGCTGTTTGAAATATAGATAATATTATATAATAAAGTGTGCGAAGTTCTTCTCCAGTCGATGTATATATAATATATATATATATATTATATATATACTATATATATATATATAGATATAGATATTATAAATATGTCGTCGCCGAATATGTAAAACTTGTCATTACAAGAGCTCGTTTAAAATTAAGTCCGTTTCTGAAAATTCTCTTATGACTCTAAAAGATATATTTTTTTCAGAAATGTTAATGTAAAATTTTTTATTTTGCACCAAAAGAATCTTTGAACAACTTACCTCAATCTTATCATAACAAGGGCAATTTAATTTTAAGCCTAACCAACTAAATATTTAGATTTTTTTACAATAATTTAATACTAAACAAACTCAGTGAAATATATTTTTTTTCGTTAGGTCAGAATGATTTTGGCGATATTATTGCATACACAAATTTTCACATGTCCTCTATGGCAAGATGATCGTGCTATTTAAGAGCCATTATCGCAAGTTCTCCTATTCGCACGACTATAGACTATATATATATATATATATAATATTAATATAATAATATATATATATATATCATATAATATACACACACAACCGAATTATCGGTATCTGGAAATTTTATGGCGTATCAGTAGCGGTAAGACACAGCTAATATTTTTAAAAAAAAAAATTTATTAATGTTACAATCTATAACTTAAAAATGTAAAAAATTAACATTCTAACTACCCACGACAGAGTGTTAGTCCTCTCTCTCTCTTCTCCTCTCTCCTCTCTCTCGTCTCTCTCTCCTCTCAACACACAACATCACACACAACACAGCAAGTAACCCCTATGGGAACTTCCCACGCCCCAACGCAACCCCCCCATACGCCCCCGCTAGAGCCGTCACAGACCGGGCCGCGGGGGCGTTGACCCCCGGAACTCTTCTCCAGGTAAACCCAGTAAAGCTCCCCCGAATTCTCCCACACCCAATTTTATCCCCAGGATCACAGTATAGAAAAATAGAAGTTTGGTACCCGAACGCGGATGGAAATGACGAATAAATATGTTGATGGTGTGAAAGAATCACTGAGAAAGTCCGCAAGATATAGCAGACAAAACAGACCCGTCTTCCACCAGGAAATCAGATTCTGAGAAAGATAGAAGTAGCAGAGGGGTTGCACTGCTCGTAAAAAACCGATGGAGATTAGAAATGGAAGGCATGAACAGATTGGAGGAAGGACCCATAGTCGTACAATTCAATCTGGGGAACATAAGGTAGTCATTGCAGTGATGTATAATTCCCCCCAAAACCTCAGGAGGCCAAGAGAGAAATACGAAGAGAGCAACAGAGCAATGATAGGCCCACTAGCCGAGGTGCAAGAAGAGCTCACTCGACAGAGCAAAGTTACTGGTTATGGGCGATTTCAACCCGGGAAGATCAACTGGGAAAACCTGGAGCTACTCCGGGGTCAAAACGATGGATAACGCAGGATGATGGATGTGGTACTGGAAAACCTTATGCATCAACATTTTAAGGACACTATCAAGAGAGAATAGGAGATGAACCGCTAGACTGGACCTTGTGTTCACCCTGAGCAGTTCACCACTGAGGACATCACAATATGAGAGGCCCCTTTGAGCAAGTGACACATAGTTTCTGTGTTTTGCAATACCATAGTAGAGTATACAGTAGAAGAGGGTAACATGATTTGGAAGAAATGTGAATAATATTAGATGGGAAAACAAACTATAAAGAGGACGACATGGGTATGAGGAACTTCCTGCAAGAGGTTAAGTGGGGTACGGAGAATTGGCAGAAAGTCAGTAGATGAACTGATGGAATACATAACAACAAAATGCAGGAGGCAAGGAAAGGTGTGTTCTCAGGGCAATATGCAATAATGGAAGACCAAAGGGACGTCTTTGGTTTTACCCGAAAGTGTAGGGAGGCACAAACTAAGTGCACCATGAGGAATGGAAAAAGTACAGGTGGCAAAGGACCCAGAAAATAGAAGACCAGTTGAAGAGCCAAAAAGAAGTATGCACAAGATAAGGAGGAAGGCCCATGACAGAAAGAAAAGACATAGTATCGAAAGTCAAGTCTGATTCGAAACTGCTGTATAAGACTCTTAGGAGACGACAACAGTCAAATAACCGGGTGATCAGGCCTGAGAAAGAAGTGGGAACTCACCAGAAGCGATCAAGCGGTATGTGAGGAGCTCAAAAAGACATTTAAGGAAAGTTTTCAAATGAGACAAGGAAGGACTCTGGGTAACAAAACAAGGGGGATGCAACATGGAATATACCAACAAGTGGCATACACACCACTGAGGATGTGGCGAAAAAAGCTGCTAAGAGAACCACTTGATACTTCAAAGGCAATGGGTCCCAGACATCTCCCAATGGGGTCCTAGCGAGGGAGCAGAAATGCTGTGGATGAGCCACTAATCACAATTCTTCTTCAACACAGCTCCTTGAAAGTGGGCACTACCTGAGGTATGGGAAGAATTGGATAATGAGTACCCATATTTCTAAACAAGGAGAATAGAAAAGAGGCACTAAACTATAGACCAGTGTCACTGGCTGTTGAGTATGATAAAGTCATGGAGAAACTATCAGAGAGTTTGGTGAGCACCTGGAATCGGAACAAGAGTATACACGCCAACCAGCCGATTTATAAGGCAAATCCCTGCATCACAAACTACTGAGTTTTTATGATAAAAGACACGAAGAGAGGGGTGGTTGATTAGCATCTTCTTGGACGGCAAGAAGGCCCTCGATGCAGTTTCTCACAGGAGATTGGTGGCAGAACTAGGGATTCACAGGCACGTATAACAGGGAGAGCACTGTAATGGTTCAGTAGAATACCTGAACAGGGGAGGCAACCCGAGTCATGGTACTGATGAGTATCACAGTGGGTGGGCACCTGTGACGAGCGGGTCCCACAGGGGTCGATCCTAGACCAGGCTAATTCTCGTTATGTGAATGACATATGGAAGGGTTAACTCCTGTGTCCCTTTTCGCAAGATGAATGAAGTTGAATGAGGAAATAAAATAAGACTAGAATCGAGGTAGGACTTTCAAAAGACCTGGACAGGCTAGACACCTGGTTAGAGCAACAGCTTCTCGAAATTAACCCGGCCAAATGCAAGGTCGTGAAGATCGGGAAGGCAAAGAAGACAGTAGACGGAGTGTATGCTAGGGGCGAAGACTTCAAACGTCTCTCAAGGAGGATGATATAACACCGTCCATGGTCGTCCGAAGCACACATCAACCAGATAACTGCTGCATACCCCCATATGGTGCCTGGCAAACCTGAGAATCTTCCGATTACTAGTAAGATCGTTCAAGTACAACGCACACTGTGTACGTCAGAGCCCATACTGAGTATGCAGAACCTGTTTGGAACCCACACTTGATCAAGCACATCAAAATAGAGAAAGGAAAAGGTTTGTGAGAAAGAGGTAGTTCCAGAGCTAAGGGGAATGTTCCTATAAGAAACGTTAAAGGAAATCGCGTGACGACACTGGAGGACAGTAGGGTTAGAGGAACATATAACAACATACAAAATTATAATAGATGAATGGTCAAGAACCGACCATGTTGAATAGAAATTAAACATAGATGCAACTCTTGGGAATCTTATTGAGGAAACGTTTTCGGCCACACGTGGCTTCACAGTCCATACGTAGAGAAACTGGAAGTTTCTCCTACGTATGGACTGATGAAGCCACTGTTGTGGCGAAACGTTCCTCAAATAAAGATTCCCAAGAGTTGTCACATATTCTAATTTAAATCATACCATAATATTGCATGGACTAACCAAGGTGGACCAGACAGAGGATGTTACCAGAGAGGGGACACAGAAACAAGGGGTCACAATCGGAAGTTGAAGACACCACTAAGGTCTAAGGGATAGCTTGGAAGCATTTCTTCAGTCATAGAATAGTCCAAGGAATGGAAAGAGCCTAGAAAGTGAGGTAGTGGAGTCAGGGAAACCATTCATAAGCTTTAAGATAGGTATGAAAAAACTCATGGATCAGTGAGAAGAGCGGACCTAGTAGCACTCAGTGAAGAGGCAGGGCCATCACTGAGTCTCGACCTCTTCAACCACAAATATAAATGATCCAAAATATGTGAGTAAAGAGGCGAGTACAAACAGACACACACATCCACCACAAGGTGCCTTTGCAACTATTAACTAGCCCAAAGAGGCTATGTGATGATAACTGGAAATTGTCGTGTCTTGTTCCCCTTTGTTGGGCTAGATCGCAATTATCAGTTCTGAAGCATGTTTCTGGTGCATTCAAGGTTCTCATTCTCTATTTCTGGACCAATCACAAAGGCTTCCCTGAGTTGCTCCAGCAAGTGGTGAAGGCGTCTGGCTCGCTTCCCATAGGTCGAGAAAACCCAAAATGTAAACAATTCATAGCTTGGCGTTGCTGAAGACGTTTCTTTCATCGGTAGACAGTGTCATCTCACCTGATTTTATACCCTCTAACAATGTCGGAAAATAATTCTTTTTGCTTAAAATTAGGCTTAAAGATATTCCTAACGATTAAGTAAAATACCATAAATCACGTTAATTCCCCAAAGACCTAGAATATGATAGTTATCCACTCACTTTTGTTTTCTAGTCTGCATACAAATGAATAGTTTAGGCATGATTTTGAATATATATTAAATAAAGTACTTTGTGAAGCATAATATGAGTGCACAAAAAAAACGACTCATGAAAAAATACATTCTACTGCACCCATTTAGGCCCCATTTTAAATTTCGTAAATAAAGATTTAATATAAAAAATTGCAATGCACATATGAATTCATAGTTTGTGGGTGTGTACAGAACGTTTTTTGTCCAGTCAGATCATGATAAATTGTTTTAGGCGAGTCCTCCAAAGTCCCAATATGCTATCTGCATTTTGAAGGAAAGTGACTCAGATCCAGAGCCAGATGGATCTTGAATTCTTGACAGTGGTGATGAGTATTTGCCATCGGATGCAGAGTGGTCAAGTGATGATGAGGATGACAGATAGACCAACTAGAAAGCAGAAATTGGACATGAAAGAAGAAGAAAGGTATTTTGATCGAGGAGAAACCTGATAAGGACTCATGAGGCTTGCTTCTCAAGATCAGACCTACTGGGAAAAGATGACATCCACCATGACCCATTGCCTTATACGAATATGAAACCTCTTGCAGTTAGTGCATGTGACTAGTTTAGCGAGCTTTTTTACTAAAGACAAGATAGACCAAATCCTCATTTCCAACTAATTTGCGTTGCATGCAAAAACAAATACATAGTAACTTTTCGAACAGATTATGACGAACTCACGAGGTTCACAGGTATTCTGTTGTAATATGGTATCAATTTTCACACCCAGCATTTAGAACTATTGGGCAACTTGAACTACAGGCATCCCAGTTACAGAAGTCATAGGAACTATGAGGTTTGCTTAGGCAAACACTTCATTACAAGTGATAACACACAAAACGACGGACAACGACAGATTCTCCACAAAATAAGGTCTCTTTACACTGCACTAACTAAATGCTTGCTTGAGTGAACATCAAAAGGTATAAAAAACCGACAGGATGTTACGTAAACATATATGCAAACAGATTAGGACATCTTTATTTCGAAACGTTCTCGCCACAACAGTAAGTTTCGTCCATCAGTACAGAAAAGTTGATAGACGTAAGACGATGTAATCAGTCCATTCACCCTTCAAGTTTGAGGTGGTCAGTCCCCTCAGATCCTGGAGAAGAGTCTTGTCCATATCTATGGACTATGATAACAAAGATACCTAACTGTTGCAATGTGGCCTCTACCTAACTACATAATGGCTTGGAAAGGTTCCAGCTACACATAAGTAGTCTGTTGATAAAGTTATGGTTTGATTTTCAAGGGAAAACCCCGCTGGAAACCGAAGCAGTACATCAAACCAAAAACAAAACCAGACAATGGGTTCAAGCTGTTTGTCCTGCAAGTGAGGATGGGATAATACTACGATATACCTTACGTATAAAGGCAAAATAACTTTTGACAACCATCCTATAAGAAGCTGCCACAGGAAGAAACTAAACTACCAATAAGTTCAAAATTGTTCGGTACTCGTGGGCAAAAAACAACACTCAAACCAAAGGAAAGACGTCAGCAATCTATTCTGACAATTTTTTTTCGAGCAAAGCTACCTTTGCTGCCAGTTGCTCAAGAGAAAAGATAACTCAGATACTCTGGAACAGTACGTGAAAATAGATGTGGTAAGCCTGAACTGATACCTGTCAAACAAATGAAAAGCACGTAAGTGCCCAGGGCTCTTTTCGACTTCAAAACCAATGATGGTAATCCTTTTTTTTGTAAGATGGAAGGAGAACAAAGCTGGTGACTTTAGTGACAATGATGTTGGGTTAATCCTGGCACGTTTATGACAGATATAACAAACTAAAAGACCATAATCCCGGTTCCAGGGCCTGCAGTCATGCAAGAACTATAAGCACACATGGGAGACTACTGACAAAAGTAACATGTTGGTGCATCTGCAAAAAAACACCTATGAGATCTAAACTTGCGTACTTGTGGCTGGTTTGCCTATGGTTCTTGGGATCTCTCAGTTGTTGACTGCAAAGGCCGTTTTTTGTGGTTTTCTTTACTGGCCGTGATTAATCGGTTACTAAAAGCCAAGTGCATGTCGACTGAAGCTATTCAGGCTTGACAGCTCTATACACGTGCAAGATCCAACTGAACTAAAGTTTAGACGCAGCAACATAAGAACAAGTCATAGAGCTTCACCAAATACTTCCAATGGTTGACAGTAATGCGATTGCCAACCTTGCAATTGCCATCTGCAGTGCAGTACCAAACGTGCAAGAAAGGCCAGATGACAGTGTGAGGTGATAAACAACTAGGAATCGGCAGTGCCAGGCAAGCTACATAATGCAAGTTTTGCAGCAAACACAAACATGCCACATCCATCATTTTCTGTGCCATATGCTAAGTAAATTTATGCCCCAGAAGGAAGAAATTTGGCTTCTAAATTTCAGTGGCACAAATTTAGCGATCTAGAATCCTTGTGTTCTTTCTCAGGAAACTCAGGAAGACAGGAATTAACTTTTTATCCCTTTGCAATTGTCTGTGTTGCACTTGGTTCATTTTTGTATTTTTCTTTATTACTTTACAAATATGTTTAGAAAACAAGTTCAATTAATGTTTTTGATATCGTCTTTTTTGTATAATAAAATTAAAAAAAATAGGTTATTTTGCAGGTTTATTAACTATTGCAACGTACTGCCAACATTTAAAATTGTGACACCTTTATGGATACACCGAGTTTTGTCGGTGTTCGCATATTGCAATTGATATCCGAAAATAAACATTTCACAATTTATTTATATGGGGCTCATTACCTTACAGTTAACACACTGTCCACCTCATGGAATACAATTCAAATTTCGCAATTTATCCGAGCCTTTCTGGCCCCAAAGGTTTAATTAACCCTTTTGGGTTAATACAACTTATACAATAACATTCTTCATTTATAATTCTCATATTTTGGATACAATAGTTTACAGTTAAATTTCCTGAATCTATTAATAAATATTAACCTTGCTTGTTCATCTTGATGTTCACTCTTTGTGTTAACTCCATACATTTGTTGTTAGTGTGGTTTTTAGTGTTGGAATAAACATTGTAATGATTATCGCTTCGTGGTTTTTAAAAGAAACGTTATCAAACATCGAACATATGAGAAAACCGTTCCGGTCCCGGTTAAGATCATTAACGAAACTTCTCAAATAACCGATGCGAAGACTTTTGACAGGCTCACAATAAACTCCTCCCCCAGGACAATGCCTTCCCACCACAAAATCCCACGGTATTCATTCACAGACCATGCAAAAATCTTCCACTACCCCATAACACAGCAACCCAACCCTTCAACCAAGTGTCGGTACCGGCTGAGAGGAATTACATTTTGGTCCTGGGACTGAATCTTTCCTGAGAGGCAAACTTCAGCCGCCTCTCGGAGGGTCGTAAGGGTCCCTGAGATTCTCTGACCTCCACCTCTAAATAAGAAAACGATTGTAGAACCTTGGTACCGGGAACCTACATCAGGAATGCATATTGTGTGTGCATGGTAGCGTGATGCATGATAGTGTGATGCATGATGGTAGTGGATGCATGTGGTGTGATATATGTTGTGATGCTGGTGGTGTGGGGCCATGGGCGGTGTGATGCATGGGTGGTGGTGTGCATGGGTAGTGGTGATCATGGCGGTGTGGTTATTGTACGTTATTGTACATGAACTGTTCTACCTGGTTACTGTACTGTACTGTCATCTGTTTTATGTACTGTCCTGGTCTTTCTCTGAGTTTACTGTAAACTGTAAAAGGTCTTCTTTGTTATTGTACTGAGTCCTGGCTTCTGTTACTGTACTGTACTGGTCGTCTTGTTACTGGACTGTACGGTCTTCTGTGTTATTGTACTGTACTGTCTTCTGTGTTATTGTAACAGTACTGGTGTTCTAGTGTATTGTACAGTACTGGCGGGTTCTGTGTTACTGTACTGTACTGGTCTTCTGTGGTATGTACAGACTATTAAAGGGTCTTCTGTGCTATTGTACAGTACTGGTGTTCTGTGTTAACTGTAACGGACGTGTGCGTGGTTACTGTACGGTACTGGTCTTCTGTGTTATTGGCCAGTACTGGTGTTTCTGTGTTATTGTACAGTACTGGTGTTCTGTGTTACTGTACTGTACTGGTCTTCTGTGTTACTGTACAGTACTGGTCTTCTGTGTTATTGTACAGTACTGGTCTTCTGTGTTATTGTACAGTACTGGTGTTCTGTGTTACTGTACTGTACAGGTCTTTTGTGTTACTGTACTGTACTGGTCTTCTGTGTTATTGTACTGTACTGGTCTTCTGTGTTATTGTACAGTACTGGTGTTCTGTGTTATTGTACTGTACTGGTCTTCAGTGTTACTGTACTGTACTGGTCTTCTGTGTTATTGTACAGTACTGGTCTTCTGTGTTATTGTACAGTACTGTTGTTCTGTGTTATTGTACTGTACTGGTCTTCTACGTTATTGTACTGTACTGTTCTTCTGTGTTTTTGTACTGTACTGTTCTTTTGTGTTACTGTACTGTACTGGTCTTCTGTGTTATTGTACTGTACTGGTATTGTATGTTATTATGCTGTACTTGTCTTCTATTTTACTGTACTGTATTTTTCTTCCGTGTTACTGTACTTTTCTTCTATGTCTCTGTACTTTTCTTCTGTTTTACTGTACTGTATTGATCTTTTGTGTTACTGTACTGTACTAGTCTTCTGTGTTATTGTACTGTTCTGGTCATCTGTGTTACTGTACTGGTCTTCTGTGTTACTGTACTGGTCTTCTGTGTTACTGTACTGGTCTTCTGTGTTACTGTACTGGTCTTCTGTGTTACTGTACTGGTCTTCTGTGTTACTGTACTGGTCTTCTGTGTTACTGTACTGGTCTTCTGTGTTACTGTACTGGTCTTCTGTGTTACTGTACTGGTCTTCTGTGTTACTGCACTGGTCTTCTTGTTACTGTACTGGTCTTCTGTGTTACTGTACTGGTCTTCTGTGTTACTGTACTGGTCTCTGTGTTACTGTACTGGTCTTCTGTGTTACTGTACTGGTCTTCTGTGTTACTGTTCTGGTCTTCTGTGTTACTGTACTGGTCTTCTGTGTTACTGTACTGGTCTTCTGTGTTACTGTACTGGTCTTCTGTGTTACTGTACTGGTCTTCTGTGTTACTGTACTGGTCTTCTGTGTTACTGTACTGGTCTTCTGTGTTACTGTTCTGGTCTTCTGTGTTACTGTACTGGTCTTCTGTGTTACTGTACTGGTCTTCTGTGTTACTGTACTGGTCTTCTGTGTTACTGTACTGGTCTTCTGTGTTACTGTAGCTGGTCTTCTGTGTTACTGTACTGGTCTTCTGTGTTACTGTACTGGTCTTCTGTGTTACTGTACTGGTCTTCTGTGTTACTGTACTGTACTGGTCTTCTGTGTTACTGTACTGGTCTTCTGTGTTACTGTACTGGTCTTCTGTGTTACTGTACTGGTCTTCTGTGTTACTGTACTGGTCTTCTGTGTTACTGTACTGGTCTTCTGTGTTACTGTACTGGTCTTCTGTGTTACTGTACTGGTCTTCTGTGTTACTGTACTGGTCTTCTGTGTTACTGTACTGTTCTGGTCTTGACTGTTGCAACATTACTATTTTGATTTACTTGTCTTGTATTATATTGTTCTTCTGTGTTGTACTGCTTTACGTTATATAGGTTTTATGTGTTAATATACTGTTTTTCTGTTACTATATTTTGTTGTGCCACTATGCTGTTTTATGTCTCACTTTACTGTTTTATTTGTTATTTCACTGTTATATGTGTTGCATTATTGTTTTGTGTATTACTATGTTGTTTTATTTGTTACTTTATTGTTTTCTTTGTTACTATACTGTTTAATGTATTAGTATACTGTTTTATATATTACTATACTATTTTATATATTGCTATAAATATCATGTGTCTATACTGTTGAATGTGTTACTGTACTGTTTTATGTTACTGTACTGTTCTTACTTGTTACTGTACTGGTGATGCTGACAAACTGTCAGCAGAATCAGGGGAATCTATGAGAGTATAGTTTTACCAACGCTCTTATATGGGTGTGAAGCGTGGGTGATGAATGTTGCAGCGAGGAGAAGGCTGGAGGCAGTGGAGATGTCATGTCTGAGGGCAATGTGTGGTGTGAATATAATGCAGAGAATTCGTAGTTTGGAAGTTAGGAGGAGGTGCGGGATTACCAAAACTGTTGTCCAGAGGCTGAGGAAGGGTTGTTGAGGTGGTTCGGACATGTAGAGAGAATGGAGCGAAACAGAATGACTTCAAGAGTGTATCAGTCGTAGTGGAAGGAAGGCGGGGTAGGGGTCGGCCTAGGAAAGGTTGGAGAGAGGGGGTAAAGGAGGTTTTTGTCGTTGCCGAGGGGCTTGGACTTCCAGCAGGTATGCATGAGCGTGTTTGATAGGAGTGAATGGAGACAAATGGTTTTTAATACTTGACGTGCTGTTGGAGTGTGAGCAAAGTAACATTTATGAAGGGGTTCAGGGAAACCGGCAGGCCGGACTTGAGTCCTGGAGATGGGAAGTACAGTGCTGCACTCTGAAGGAGGAGGGTGTTAATGTTGCAGTTTAAAAACTGTAGTGTAAAGCACCCTTCTGGCAAGACAGTGATGGAGTGAATGATGGTGAAAGTTTTTCTTTTTCGGGCCACCCTGCCTTGGTGGGAATCGGCCAGTGTGATAAAAAAATAATAATAATAAATATATATATATGTGTGTATTTGTATATTCAACAGGTGGGCCGTCTCCCACCAAGGCAGGTGACCCAAAAAAGAAACTTTCACTATCATTCACACATAATCAGTGTCTTTGCAGAGTCGCTCAGATACAACAGTTTAGATGTCACTTCAAACAGCTAATATCCCAAACACCTTCTTTAAAGTACACGCTGAGTAAGTACGAACATAAATTATCAGTGTATTTAACAGAAAATGACCGCAGATTTTGCGAAAAGATTGCTACCGCAGACGTTTATATTATGAACAGTAACACTGAACGATTGTGGCAAAGATATTAATTTGCAACGAGAATATACAGAAGCACACTCTTAAATCCTTTAGTTCAGGTTTATCTTGCAGTAAAGTATAAAAAAGATGACAGTGGTAAAAGCTACTGAATGAAAAAAATCGGGAGTAAAGACAG
>NW_026494270.1:0-20083 GCF_026875155.1 Cherax quadricarinatus
AAAATAAAATAAAATAAATAATAATAATAAAAATAATTCACAAGTCTGGAGAGGCCACATCTTGCATATTAGGTTAAGTCTTCGTCCCAAAACGAAAAAAAAAATCGACCTAGACCAACTTGAGATGATATATAGAAGATCTGCTTAACTAGTACTCTAGATTTCTAGTTTCTCTTTACTATGAAATGATGAGGTGAAGAAATATGGGTCTGTAGTGGTGAAGAGAGGGGAAGGGGGGGGGGTAATTTTGTAGAGAAGAAGGAGGAGGAGGAGGAGGAGCGTCGGTTAGGTGGGAAGAGAAGGAGGGATAGGAAGAAAAAGGAGGGAGGGAGGGTAGTGGGTAACTGTTATAAGGAAGGATCTTGAAGGGGAGGGAGTTGAGATGTTGTCAGGGTGGAACGTTGATGGTGAAGGAGGGAGAGAGGGAGAAAAGAGGACAAAGAGGGAAGGGATGGAGGGGGTTGGAGAGAGAGAGAGGGAAGAGAGAGAGAGAGAGAGAGAGAGAGAGAGAGAGAGAGAGAGAGAGAGAGAGAGAGAGAGAGAGAGAGAGAGAGAGAGAGAGAAGAGGTGGTAGGAAGGAAAATGTAAGGGTGGGCATGGGGGGGGGAGGGGGAGCAGTATAACTAAGGGGAGGGGGAACTGAAAAGGGAAGAAATTCTTTGAGAGGGGACGTAGTGGCTGGTTGAAGGGTGCTCGACCCTACGGCAAGTCTACCCTTAACACCCGACCTGGCGACCAGGGTAAGGGGGCAAGGAGGAAGGGCAAAGGGAGGGGTATGTATGAGCATGTATATATTTCTGCATGCATATATGAATATAATGAATATATATATATATATATATATATATATATATATATATATATATATATTATATATATATAATTATATATATATATATATATATATATATATATATATATATATATATATATATAAATATCTAAATATATCATGCCGAATAGGTAAAACTGGTCAATTAGCAAAAACTCATTTAAAATTAAGTCCGTTTTAAAATTTCCTCTCACATTTAAAGATATATTTTATCTTTTATGTTAATGCAAAAATTAATAATTTTGCACCAAAAGAACCTTAGGAAACTTTCCTAACCTTATTATAAGACGCACAATTTAATTTAACCTAATCCAACTAAATATATTTTAGAAAAGTTTACAATAATTTAACAATAAATAAATACAATGAAATATATTTTTTTCATTAAATTAGAGAATGATTTTTGCGAAATTATTGCATGCACAAATTTTCGCTTGCCTTATTCGGAAAGACGAGCGTTCCTATAGAAGCCAAAAGAATAGGAGAAGGAAAAGAAAGTAAGGAAAGAGATAGTGGAAAAAAGATGGAAAAACGAGAAGGGAAAAAATTAGGGAAAATTCAGAGAAAAATAAAAATGCAGGAGAGGCAAAAGGGGAAAAAAAATGAGAGGAGGAGGAGGGGGAGAGAGAGAGAGAGAGAGGAGAGGGAGAAGAGAGAGAGGGAGAGAAAGGAGAGAGGGGAAAAGAGAGGGAGAGAGGAGAGCGGAAAAAGAAAAAGGGAAAAAAAAGGGAAAGAGGGGAAAAGACTTTTAAAATGAAGAAAAAGAACCCCCAAACCAAAAAATAAAGAAGATAAAAAAAAAAAAAATTAATTCCCACCCCCCCCGTTTACCATCCCCCCATTTCTTCCACCCCCCATTTACCAACCCCACCTAAACTCCACCCCCACCACCACTACTCCCACTACCACCACTACTACCCTTCACCGCTCCCCCTACCCCACCCCCACCACCACTAAAAACCACTACCACCACTTTACTACCCCCCCTCCCATACTACCACCACCCCACCCTCCCCTTAAACCCCTTACCAAAACTGAAAAAACAAAACCAACCAAACCCAAAAAACCACTCCCCCATACTACAAATTTTTTTAAAATTACCACCAAAAAACCAAAAACCCACCCCCTAACCACTTTAAACCCCTTTCCTACCACTAATAAACCGGGGTTTGGACACCCCTCTCAAAATAAAAAACTTTTTTTAAAATACTTTAACCATTAACCCCAAAATACCAAAAACTCCACTCTACAATACAAACCCTCAAAACCCTTTTCCTTTTTTCACTTAAGGAAGAAGCAAAATAAATTTATCAACCCCTTTAAAAAACCAAATAACCTTAACGCCCCTCAAAAGGAATCCTGAAAGGTGGAAGAGGAAATTTTAAACTTCAAAAAAAAGGAAATCACAAAAATGAAAAAACCAAAGTATAAAATTTTTAAGAAAAAGGTGTGTCCCCCAAACTTTTATGGAAAAAAACCTGTTTGGAAAATGGGGAAGCCCAAAAATTATATTAAAGGGGGCCCCCAAAATTTTTAAAGGGCGGGTGTTTTAAGCCATGAAGTTTCGGTGTCCCCCCAAAAACATGTTATAGGGACAGAGGGGCCCCCCAAAAAACACTTTTTGTGGGACAATGGGGCCCAGAATACAGAGGGGTTCCCCCAAAAAGTTTTTGAAAAGGGGTTTCCCCGACCAGGGTTTGGGACGGGGGCCCCAAAAAACCCGTTAAAAAAGGGAAATTTCCCCCAAGAAAAAAGTTATATTACTTCCCCCCAAAAAATTTTAAGGGGAAGTTTAAAACAAAAAAGGGGGAAAGGGTGAAACCAATAATTACAATTTTAAAGTTTTATATTTGGCAGAGTGGTGTCCCCCAAGACACATGTTATAGTGACAAGGTGTCCCAAGACACAGTTAAGTGGACAGAGGGTGCCCCCCAAGACACTTTTATTTGACAGAGTGGTGTCCCCAAGAACATTTATAGTGGACAATGGTTCCCCCAAGACACATGTTATAGGGGGACAGAGTGGTGTCCCCAAACACATGTTATAGTACAGAGGGGTTTCCCCCCAAAGACACTGTTATAGTACAAGGGGTGTCCCCCAAGACAAAGTTAAGTGGACAGAGTGGGTCCCCCAGAACATTTTATAGGGGGACAGAGGGGGTGTCCCCCCATTTAAATAAAAAACCCCAAGACCATTTATATGGACAGGGGGTCCCCCCCAGACACATGTTATAGTGGACAGAGGGTGTCCCCAAGACACATGTTATAGGGACGAGTGGTGCCCCCAAACACATGTTAAGGGGGACAGAGTGGTGTCCCACAAGACACAGGGTTTATAGGGGGGACAAGGGGTGTCCCCCAAGACAATTTTAAATTTGCAGAGGGGTGTCCCAAAAGACCATTTATAGTGGAAAAAGGTGGTGCCCCCCCCAAGAACATTTTATAGTGGCAGGTGTTCCCACAAGACACATGTTATAGTGGACAGAGGTGCCCCCCAAAGACACAGTTATAGTGACAAGTGGTTCCCAAAAGGACACATTTATAGTGGACGAGGGGTGTCCCCCAAGCCCAAGTTATAGTGGCCCGAGTGGTGTCCCACAAGCCCCAAATTATAGGGAAGAGTGGTGTCCCCCAAGACACAGTATAGGGACAGAGTGGTGTCCCCCAAGACACATTTATAGTGGACAGAGTGGTCCCCCCCAAGACACATGTTATGGGACAAGGGTTTTCCCACAAGACACATGTTATAGTGGACAAGTGGTGTCCCCAAGACACATGTTATAGTGGAAAAGAGTGGTGCCCCCCAAGACACATGTTATATGGACAGATGGTGCCCCCCCAAGCACATTTTATAGGGGACAGAGTGGTGTCCCCCAAAAAATTTTATAGTGGACAGAGGGGTGTCCCCAAGAAAAAAACGGGTTTCCCCCCCCTTCGACCCATTTCCTTTTTTCCTCCTCACACTGACATCGACAAAAACCTAAACACTGTCAAAATTTTGCTGAGAGTTTTGCCCCTTGGGTTTAGCGCTTATATAATAATAATAAAAAATAAAAAAAAATAAAAAAAAAAAATAAAATAATAAAATAATAAAAAAATAATAATAATAAAAAAAATAAAAATAATAATAATAATAAAAAAATAATAATAAAAAAAATAAAAAAAATAAAAATAATAATAAAAAATAATAATAATAATTAATAAAAATAAAATAATATAAAATAATAATAAAAAAATTAATAAAATAAAATAATAAAAAAAATAATAATAATAATAATAATAATAAAATAAAAAATAAAAAAAATAATAAAAATAATATAATAAAAAAAAATAATAATAAAATAATAATAAAAAATAAAATAATAATAAAAATAATATAAAATAATAATAAAAATAATAATAATAAAAAAATTGGACTGTCCTTCCAAAGGGAAGACGAGTAACCTCCAAGATGATATAAACCAAGTTTCCAGTGGACCATGAATAAACCAAGTTTTCCATGCCCATGATAAAAAACCAAGTCTTCAGTGGACCCTGATAAAAACCCAAAGTCCCAGTGGACATTGATAAAACCAAAATCTTCCAGTGACCACGTAAAACCCAAGTCTTCCAGGACCACGATAAAACCCAAAGTTTTTCCATGGACTCGAATAAACCAATTTTCCCCCAGGGGGCCCACTGAAAAAACCCAAAGTTTTCCCAGGGACCACTGTAAAACCCCAAGTCTTCCAGTAAAACCCTTTATAAAAAAAACCCAATTTCCAGGGACTCGATAAAAACCCAAAAATCTCCAGTGGCCCACTGATAAAAACCCAAAGTCTTCCAGTGGCCCATGATATAAACAAGTTTCCAGGGGAACTACGATTAAACCAAGTTTTCCAGGGGGACACGATAAAAACCCAAAGCCCTTCCCAGTGGCCCACTGATTAAACCAAAGTCTTCCAGGGGACCACTGATATAAAAAAAGTTTCCAGGGACATGAAAAAAACCAAGTCTTCCGGGGGAACGAATAACCAAGTCTTCCAGGGGACACATATAAACCAAGTCTTCCAGTGAACTGATAAAAACCAAGTCTTCCAGGGGACCATAAAAAACCCAAATCTTCCAGGGGACACTGATATAAACCAAGTCTTCCTGGACCACTGATTAAACCCAAGTCTTCCAGGGACCACTTATAAACCAAGTCTTCCAGGGGGACAAACTGAAAAAAAACCAAGTCTTCCCCGTGGACCCTGATAAAAACCAAGTCTTCCAAGGACCATGTATAAAAAAAGTTTTTTCCATGGACCACTGTTAAACCAATTTTTTTCCTTGGACCACTGTTTATAAAAAAAAATTTTTTCATGGCCACGAGAAAAACCAAAGGGTCTTCCAGGGGACCATGGTTAAACCCAAGTCTTTCCAGTGACCCACGGTATAAACCCAAGTTTCCAGTGGACCACGGAATAAACCAGTTTTCCCAGGGGACCACTGGTAAAACCAAGTCTTCCATGGACCACGGAAAAAAAAAAGCTTCCAGTACCACGTTAAAAAACCAAGTTTTTCCGGGGGACCACGGGTATAAACCAATTCTTCCAGTGGACCACGGGGAAAAAAACCCAAGTCTTCCAGTGGACACTGAAAAAACCCAAAGCTTCCGTGGACCACGTTTTAAACAAAGTTTTCCAGTGGACCATGATATAAACATCTTCAGTGACCCGATAAAAACCCAAGTTTTCCCAGGGGACCACGATATGAACAAGTTTTCCCAGTAAACCACTATTATAAACCAAGTTTCCCAGGGGACCATATATAAACCAAGTCTCCAGTGGACCACTGATAAAAACCCAAGTCTTCCAGTGGACCACTGATATAAACCGTCTTCCAGTGGGCCAGGAATAAACCAAGTCTTAAAGTGGACCACTGTTTAAAAAACCAAGTCCAAGGGCCCACGTTAAACAATTTCCATGGACCACTGATAAAAACCAGTCTTCCAGTAAACCACTTTTAAAACCAAGTCTTCCAGGGGACCCGGGGTATAAACCAATCTTTGGGGGCCCTGTAAACCCTTGTGAAACGAAAAACCAAGCTTCCAGGGGGGACCCGGAATCCAAGTCTTCAATGGACCCTTTTTAAACCCCAGTTTCAGGGCCATGTTTTTAAAAGCTTGGGGGGGAATAAAACCCAAGTCTTTCCGGGGACAATGTAAAAACCAAGTCTTCCAGGGGGACCACGAAAAAAACCTCTTTTCCTGACAGGTTTAAAAACCAGTCACAATGGAAATGAATAAACAAGTCTTCCATGGTATTATAAAAAGGTTCCAGGGGAAGAAAAAAACCATTCTTCCAGTGGGGAAAACTTTTTATAAATAAGTCTTCCAGGGGACCACTGATTAAAAATTTTTTTCCAAGGACACAATAAACCAAGTTTCTTCCATGATACAAAAAAACCAATTTTCCCATTTGCAAAATGCTCCAATTTTTCCAGGGGAACTACTTGTTAAACCAAGTTTCCAGTGGACCACTGATTAAAACCAAGTCTTACAGTGGACTACTAAATTAAAAAAAATCTTCCTGAACCACTGATATAACCAAGTCTTCCAGTGGACCACTGATAAAAACCAAGTCTTTCAGTGGACCACTGATATAAACCAAGTTTTTCCAGGGACCATGGTATAAACCAAGTCATCCAATGGAAAAATGACATAAACCAAGTCTTCCAGGGGGATATGATAAAAACCAAGTCTTCCAGTGGCCCACTGATATAAACCAAATCTTCCAGGGGCCCATGGATAAACCATAAACCCAATGGACCAATGACATAAACCAAAGTCTTCCAGTGAACTACGATAAAAACCCAAATCTTCCAGTGGCCCACTGATATAAACCAAGTTTCCAGTGACCCACTGAAAAAACCCAAATACCCAAGGACCACTGATAAAAAAAACCAAGTTTTCCCAGTGAACCACTGAATAAACAAGTCTTCCAGGGGGACCACGATAAAACCAAGTTTTCCCAGTGGACTACATAAAAACCAAGTCTTCCAGGGGGACCACTGATATACACCAAGTTTCCCCAGGGACCATGATAAAAACCAAGTCTTACAGGGGACCATAAATTTAAACCAAGTCTTTCCAATGGCCCACTGATATAACCAATCTTACGTGGAACTGATATAAACCAAGTTTTTCCAGGGGACCACGAATAAACCAAGTTATCCGTGGACCACGTAAAAACCAAGTCTTAAAGTGCCCACGATATAAACCAAGTCTTAGTTTGCCACTGGTAAACCAAGTTTTCCAGTGGACCCTGAATAAATCGTCTCCGTCCCACTGGTAAAAAACCAATCTTCCAGTGGCCCGATAAAAAACCAAGTTTTCCAGGGCCAGGGTATAAACCAAGTCTTCCAGTACCCCACTAAATAAAACAAGTCTTCCATGGACCACGGGAAAAAACCAACTTCCAGTGGACCACTGGCTAAACCAAATTTTCCGTGGACCATAATAAATCACGTCTTCCAGTGACCAGATAAAACCAAGTCTTCCCAGTGGAGCACGATATAAACCATTCTTCCATGGACCAAGATAACCAATTTTCCAGGGGACCACGGGTATAAACCAAAGTTTTCCCCAGTAGACCACTGGATAAACCAAGTCTTCAGGGGCCCCACGGGTAAAAACCAAGTCTTCCTGGACCAATGATAAAAACCCAAGCTTTCCAGTGGCCCACGGGTTTAAACCAAGTTTTCCCATGGACCACGGGTAAAAACAAGTTTTCCCGTGGGCCCACGGTAAAAAAAAGTTTCCCAGGGGACCATGGTATAAACCAAGTCTTAAAGTGGCCCCATGGTAAAAACCCAAGTTTTCCCAGGGCCCACGGTAAAACCAAGTTTTCCAAAGCCCACTAGTAAAAACCAAGTCTTCTACGGACCACGGGTATAAACCAAGTTTTCCAGGGGGACCAATGTAGAAACCAAGTCTTCCATGGACCCGGTTAAAAACCCAAGTCTTCCAGGGGACCACTGGTAAAACCAAGTCCCCAGTGGACCACTGTAAAAACCCTAGCTTCCGTGAACCCTGATAAAACCAAGTCTTCCAGGGGGACCACGATTTTAACCAAGTCTTCCATAGACCACAATTAAAAACCCAAGTTTTCCCAGTGGACCACTGAATAAACCAAGTCTTCCGGGCCCAGATAAAAACCAAGTCTTCCAGGACCACGAAAAAACCAAGTTCCGGGGACCACGGAATAAAACCAAAGTTTTCAAGGGACCACTGATAAAACCCAAAGTTTTCAAGGGGACCCTGAATAAAACCAAGTTTCCATGGACCTGATAAAACCCAAGTTTCCGAGACCACTATTATAAACCAAGTCCCCCAGGGGACCACTGATATAAACCAATCTTCCAGGGGACCACTAAATAAAACCAAGTTTTCCCAGGGGGACCACGATAAAAACCAAGTTTTTTAGTGGACCACGGATAAAACCCAAAAGTCTTCAAGTGCACTGTTTAAAACCAATCTTCAAGTGGACCACGAAAAAAACCAAGCTTCAGTGGACCACTGATAAAAACCAAGCTTCCAGGGCCATGATATAAACCAAGTTTCCAGTGGCCACTGTAAACCCCCAAGTTTTCCCATTGACCACTGGTAAAACCCAAGTCATCCATGGACCAATGCCCTAAACCAAGTTTTCCAGGACACTGAAAAAACAAGGTTTTTCCAGGGACTACTGATATAAACCAAGCTTCCAGTGAATACTGATATAAACTAATCTTCCAGTGGACCATGATATAAAACCAAGTCTTCCAGTGGACTACTGAATAAACAAGTCTTCCAGTGGACTACTGAAAAAACCAAGTTTTCCAGGGACCACTGATTAAACCAAGTCTTCCTTTTGACAAATGCAAAACCAAGTCTCCAGTGAACTACTGTTTAAAAACCAAAGTCTTCCGGGGGACCACTGTAAAAACCAAGTCTTACAGTGGACTACTGAATAAACAAAGTCTTCCGAAAACCACTGAATAAAAAGTCTTCCAGGGACCACGATAAAAACCCAAGTCTTCCAGTGGCCACTGAAAAAAACCAAAGTCTTCCAGTGGACCACTGGGTATAAACCAAATCTCCAAGGACAAAACAAAAACCCAAGTTTTTCCATGACTCTGATAAAACCAAGTTTTCCCAGGGGACCACTGATATAAACCAAGTTTTTCGTGGAAACCACGGGTAAAAACCCAAGCATAAAAGGCCCAAATACATAAACCAAGTCTTCCAGTGAACTATGAATAAACCAAGTCTTCCAGGGGACCACTTAAAAAACCAATCTTCCAGTGACCCACTGTAAAAACCCAAGTCACCCAAGGACCACTGATATAAACCAAGTCTTCCATGAACCATGAATAAACGAAGTCTTCCAGGGGACCACTGAAAAAACCCAAAGTTTTTCCAGTGACTACTGTTTAAAAACCCAAGTTTTCCAGTGGACCATGATTACCCCAAGTTTTCCAGGGACCACTGATTAAACCAAGTCTTACAGTGGACCACTGATTAAACCAAGTCTTCCAATGGCCCACGATTAAACCAAGTCTTACAGTGGACACTGAATAAACCAAGTCTTCCAGTGGCCCCAGAAAAAACCAAATTTAATCCAGTGGACCACGGTATAACCAAGTCTTCAAGTGGACCACTGTTTAAAAACCCCAAGCTTCCGTTTGCCACGGTAAAAACCAAGTTTTCCAGTGGCCCAAAGATATAAATCGCTTCCAGTGCCCCACGGGATAAACCAAGTCTTCCAGTGGACCACTGATATAAACCAAGTTTTCCAGTGGCCACTGGAAAAAACCAAGTCTTCCCAAATACCCACTGATATAAATCAAGTCTTCCAGTGGACCCTGGTAAAACCCAATTTTCCATGGACCACGGGCAAAAAACCAAATCTTCCAGTGGACCACGATAAAATCACGTCTTCCGTGTACCCTGATAAAACCAATTTTCCAGGGGAGCACGATAAAAACCCAAAAGTCTTCCATGGACCACGGTAAAAACCAATCTTCCAGTGGACCACGGTATAAACCAATCTTCCCAAGACCACGGGTTAAAAAACCAAAAGTCTTCTACGACCACTGGTATAAACCAAGTCTTCCAGGGGCCCAATGAAGAAACCCAAAGTCTCCAGTGGACCACTGGAAAAAAACCCAAAGTTTTCCAGTGGCCCAGGATAAACCAAGTTTTCCCAGTGGACCACGGGTATAAACCAAGTCTTCCAGTGGCCCACGGTTAAACCAATTTTCAATGGCCCGGGATAAACCAAGTCTTCCAGTGGACCAGGTATAAAACCAAGTCTTCCAGTAACCACGGTATAAACCAAGCTTCTAGCGGACCACGGAAAAACCAAGTCTTAGTGGCCCAAATGATAAAAACCCAAAGTTTTTCAGTGGACCACTGGAAAAACCAAGTCTTCCATGACCAGGGAAAAAACCAATCTTCCAGTGGACCACTGGAAAAAAAAGTCTTCCGGGGACCACGGAATAAACCAAGTCTTCCAGTGGACCTTTTTAAAACCAGTCTTCCCGTGGACAGGTAAAAACCAAGTCTTCCAGTGGACCACTGGTAAAACCCAAAGTCTTCCATGGGACCACGTATAAACCAAGTCTTCCAGGACCAGGGTTAAAACCAAGTTTTCAATGGCCCACGGGTAAAAAAACCAACTTCCAGGGACCACTGTATAAACCAAGTCTTCCAGTGGACCACTGATATAAACCAATCTTCATTGGACCACTGATATAAACAAGTCTTCCATGGACCCTGGTATAAACCAAGCTTCCAGGGGCCACTGATATAAACCAGTCTTCCAGTGGACCATGATAAAAACCCAAAGTCTTCCATGGCCCATGATATAAACCAAGTCTTCCAGTGGACCACTGATATAAACCAAGCTTCAGGGGACCAATGATAGAAATCAAGTACACCCCCAGGATTACAAATGCCTGTTCCCCCAGTGTAATGGAGCTAAATAAACACAGCAGAAAAAGTTTAGACTTACTTTCCTTTCACCAATTTAAACAGCATATGTCCCATATGTACAGTGATGGGTATTAGTGCACTCCCTTTAAAAAGGCAGAAAAAGAAGCCAAAGATAGTAGACCGTGCTTCAACCAGCTCTATAAGGGGAAAATGACGGGGCAGACAGGAAGTGGTACCCACATACCCTGCGTTGCCAAAACCATCTTCTTTTGGCTAAACCTGGGCACTAGTTAAAACGGGGCCCCCCTCACAACTCTTACAAACCCGGTTTTTCTGGTTGGGGGAGAGACCTGTAAATGAGGGGTGTAATGCCCAATAAAGGTTTCGTACTCTTTGCATCCACACCCCCCCCCGAGAAGGCTCAGGATTAGCGCCACCTCCCAGTGGTAACCGTCGCCAGGCACAAAATGGGACCGCCCCTTTCCCTCCCCATCCAACACTTAGATAGAGCTCACCTTTTTCGGACAAAAAGCCAAACCCCCAAACCAAAGTGAACAGCTCATCAGGCTAGCTAGGGCCAAAATACAGACGGACACCCCCATCCCCTCACTAAAAAAAAAAACCCCACACCAAGGGTAAAAAAAAAAGAGCGGAAAAAGGGGTTACCACAAAAAATTAACATCCAACCCAAATAAATAAAAATATTTGACTTTTTGTAAAGATCTGCCAAATTTTTCTTTTCCGGCAAAATATTTAATGAGTGGTATGGGTTCAGTCTTAGCGTCCCGCGCTGAGCCTTGTGTTGGGTTCTTCATGGCTTGGAATTTTTCAGAGATTGGATACTGAGACGTGACCACCTTCGATGTCTGGCCCCATAAACTCGAAAAGCTCCAAACCAGTACCAGCGGAAAGGGGTTTTTTTTCAAGGTAAGTAACCCTCGATTGGCTGGAACTTGGCTGAAAAGTATGCTACAGGGGCAACTCGTTGTTCCCCCATTTGTAATATACTGCCCCAACCCCAGACTCACAGCATCAACCTGTAATGAAAAAGTTTGGAAAGTCTGGGGACAAGAGAAGGGTGCAGTACCAAAAAATCTTTTTGCTTTGTCAAAAGCAGTGTTTTCGTCTGGGTCCAATTAAAAAGGGAATTTGTGACTGGGAAGAGAGGAAGGGGAAACAATATCTGAGAAAAATTTTTAAAAGAATCTTCTGTAAAATCCTATCATGCCTAGGAAACGTTGAAAGATTTCCTTCAGGGAACTGGATAATCTTTAAAAAGAAAGAAATTTTGCAAGTTTTGGGAACTTTTCCACTACCTACTTCATGCCCCAAAAGTGACATGACCGGGGAAAGGAAAATTAATAAATTTAAATGTTAAATGGGAAATTGAAAGGTCTCAAAAAGAGCCTTAAGTCTAATAGGTTTGATCCCAAATATCAACACCACAAAATATCATCTAATACGCTGCCGTGCCTTCAAGCTTTAATAGCCGATGGAAAGTTTCTGGAATGAAGAGGGGGGAACTTTTCATTCCGAAGGGGGGAAAGTGTATTGATAATGACCTCCTGGGTTACGAACGGATTTCCTTCGCCTTATCCCTTAAAGGTACCTGATATAAAACCTTTTAAAAAAATCAACTTGGGCACAAAAATAGCCTTTCCCACAAAGTCAAATTTCGTCATCCAAGAGGAAAGGGGACACCCAACCACACTTTTCCAATTTTTCCCAGTCCACTGGGATAAACCAAATCTTCCTGGGGCACTTTTATAACAATCTTCCCGTGGACCCCTGGGTTAAATAAATCTTCCCCGTGCCCCTGAAAAACCAATCTTTCCCGTGACCAAAGGGATAAACCAAGTCTTCAGTGGACACGGAAAAACCAAGTCTTCCAGGGGCCCCCGTATAAACCAAATCTTTCCCGTGGACCCTGTATAAACCAAGTTCCCTGGGGCACTGGTTAAACCAAGCTTCCAATGGACAGGTATAAACCCAAAGGTCCATGAAATGGTTAAAAAAAGTTTCAAATGGACCATGGAAAAAACGCTTCCATGACACTGGAAAAAACCCAAATCTTCCAGTGGGGCCACTGGTATAAACCAAGTCCCAGGGACCACGAATAAACCAATCTTCCCCTGGACCCTGGAATAAACCAAGTCTTTCCCGTGGGACCAACTGGGAAAAAAACCAAGTCTTCCAGGGGAGTTTTAAGGGGCAAAAAAACTCACATTCAAGGGCAAAACAAAGTTTTATTGCAACGTTGATTATAAAAAGTGGACACCCAAAAACATGATTGACCCCTTTTTGCAACCCGGGGGCCGGCTGGGACCCGGGCAGCGGGGCAGTGACCTCCGAGAAAGGCTACAGGTTACCCTCTCCTTTTAGGTGCAGGTACTTAAATTCCCCCTACAGACTGTAACACCCCCACCCCTCCTTCAGAGGCAGTACGTACTTTCCCACCTCCAGGACTGCAACATCCCCACCCTCCTCAGATGCAGGTTCTGTACTTCCCACCTCCAAAACTGAAAAAATCTTCACCCTCCCCTCAGAGTGCGGTGTTTTACTTCCCACCTCCCGGATGCAACATCCTCACCCCTCCTTCAGAGTGCAGGTACTGTATTCCCCCCTCCAAACGTAACATCTTCCCACCCCTCAGAGTGCAGGTACTGTACTTCCCCCTCCAAGACTGTAACACCTCACCCACCTTCAGAGTGCAGGTACTGTACATCCCCCCTCCCGGACTGTAACATCCCCCCCATCCCTTTAGAGGCAGGACTGTACTTCCTCCTCCAGGACTGAACACCTCACCCCCTCCCTTAAGAGTGCAATACTGTCCTTCCCCCCCCACACTGAACTCTCACCCATCCTTTAGAGTCAGGTATGTACTCCCACCCCCGGACGTAACATCCCACCCCCTTTTCAGATCAGGTACTGACTTCCCACCTCCGACGTAACATCCTCCCCACCTCAAGTGCGGTGCTGCACTTCCACCCCACGACTGAAACATCCTCAACCTCCTTCAGATGCAGGTACGACTTCCACCCCAGGACTGTAACATCCCATCCATCCTTTAAGGCAGGTGCGACTTCCCCACCCAACGCTGTAACACCTCAACCCTCCTTTAATGCAGGTACGTATTTCCCCCTCCCGGAGTAACATCCTCACCCATCCTTCAAGTGCAGGGCTGTACTTCCTACCTCCCGGGGCTGTAACACCTCAACCAACCTCAAGTAGGGGCGTACTTCCCACTCCACGAGTAACACCTCACCCCCTTCAGAAGTAGGTACGTACTTCCCACCCCAGGACTGTAACATCCCACCCATCCTTTAAGTGCGGGACGACTACCCCCTCCAGACTGTAACATCCCACCCATCCTTTAAGTGCAGGACTGTACTTCCCACCCCACGACTGTAACATCCCACCCATCCTCAAGTGTACTACGTACTTCCCCCCCCAGGACTGTAAATTCCACCCATCCTTTAGAGTGCAGGTACTGTACTACCCCACCTCCACGACTGTAACATCCTCACCCACCTTCAGAGTGCAGGACTGTATTCCCACCTCCAGGCGTAACTCCTCACCCATCCTTCAGAGTGCAGGTACTGTCTTCCCCCCTCCCCCGACGAACACCTCACCATCCTTCAAGTCGGTATGTCTTCCCACCTATAGGGCTGTAACATCCTCCCCATCCTTCAGAGTGCAGGACGACTTTCCCCCCCTAGGACTTAAATCCTCACCCCTCCTTCAAGGCGGGGCTGTTTTTCCCACCCCAACTGTAACATCCTCAACCCCTTCAGAGGGGTGCTGTACTTCCCACCTCCAGACTGTAACATCCCCACCCTCCTTTAGAGTGCAGGGACGTACTTAACACCTCCCGGGAAATGTAACATCCTCAACATCCCTTTGGTGCAGGTACTGTACTTTCCCCCCTCCCCGGGCCCGTAAATCCCCACCCATCCTTCAGAGTGCAGGACTGTACTTCCCACCTCCACGACTGTAACACCCCACCCATCCCTTTAGAGTGCAGGTACTGTGCTTCCCACCTCCAGGGCTGCAACTCCTCACCCATCCTTCAGAGTGCAGGTACTGTCTTCCACCTCCAGGACTGTAACATCCCACCCATCCTTTAGAGTGCGGACTGTCTTTCCCCCCCTCCCGGACGTAACACCTCACCCATCCTTTAGAGTGGGCGGACTGCTTCCCACCTCCAGACTGTAACATCCCCCACCACCTTCAGATGCAGGTACTGACTTCCCACCTCCAGGACGTAACATCCCCACCCACCTCAGAGTGCAGGTATGTGCTTCCCACCTCCAGGGCTGTAACATCCTCACCCCTCCTTCAGAGGCAGACGATTTTCCCCCTCCAGGGCGTAACATCCTCACCCCTCCTTTAGATGCAGGTACGTATTCCCCCCTCCCGGGCTGTAACACCTACCCACCCTTTAGAGTGCAGGACTGTACTTCCACCCCAGGGAACTCCCCACCCTCCTTCAGAGTGCAGGGACTGTACTTCCCCCCTCCAGACTGTAACTCCTCAACCATCTTTCAGATGCAGGTACGTACTTCCCCCCTCCAGGATGTAACACCTCAACCATCCTTCAATGAGGGGACTGTACTTCCCACCTCAGGGCTGAACATCCTAACCATCCTTTGAGTGCGGTACGTATTCCCCCTCCAGGACTGTAACTCCTCACCCATCCTTCGAGTGCAGGGGCTGTACTTTTTTTTTTTTTTTTTTTTTTTTTTTTTTCCATCCAGGCCCGTAACTCCTCAAACCCTCCCCTTTTAGGGTTTATTTACCCCAACTTAAATCCCCACCCATCCTTCAATGCAGGTATTTTACTTAAAACCCCCGGCTGTAAAAACCTCCCATCCTTTAGAGTGCAGGGACTGTACTTCCCCCCTCCGGACTGTAACACCTCACCCATCCTTCAGAGTGCAGGCTTACTTTAAAACCTCCAGGGCGAAAATCCAAAACCCCCCTTTAGAGTGCTGGGCTGACTTCCCACCTCCCGGACTGTAACACCCAACCATCCCCAAGTGCAGGTACTGTACTTCCCACCTCCAGGATGTAACACCCAAACCCTCCCCAGAGTGCAGGGCTGTACTTCCCCCTCTAGGCTTAACACCTCACCCAACCTTTAAGTGCAGGTGCGTACTTCCCTCCTCCAGGGGTGTAACATCCTCACCCCTCCTTAGAGTGCAGGGCTGTACTTCCCACCTCAGGACTTAACATCCTCACCCATCCTTCAGAGTCAGGTCTGTCTTAACACCTCCAGGGGCGTAACATCCTCACCCCCCCAGATTTTCAGGGACGTACTTTAAAAACCCCAGGACTGTAACATTCCACCCCCTCAGAGTGCATACGTACTTTTCCCCCTCCGGACGTAACATCCCCACCCATCCTTCAAGTGCAGTACGTACTTCCCCCCTCCAGGGCTGTAAAATCCCACCCATCCTTAGAGTGCAGACTGACTTCCCCCCCCCGGGTGTAACCTCCTCACCACCTTCAGAGTGCAGGGACGTCTTTCCCCCCTCCAGGGCTGTAACATCCTACCCACCTTCAGAGTGCAGGTAGTACTTCCCCTTCCCGAACTGTAACATCCCAAACCCCCCTTCAGAGTGCAGGACTGTACTTCCCACCTCCCCGGACTGTAACACCTCACCCATCCTTAGAGTCAGGTATGTACTTCCCACCCCAGGACTGTAACATTCTAAAACCACTTCAAGTGCATACTGTTTTCCCCACCTCCAGGACTGAAACACCTCAACCACCTTCAGAGTGCAGGTACTGTGCTTCCCACCTCCAGGACTGTAACATCCTCACCATCCTTCAGAGTGCAGGTGCTGTACTTCCCACCTCCAGGACTGTAACATCCTCAACCATCCTTCAGAGTGCAGGTGCTGTACTTCCCACCTCCAGGACTGTAACATCCTCAACCATCCTTCAGAGTGCAGGTTACCTGGAGGTTACCTGGAGGTTATTCCGGGGATCAACGCCCCCGCGGCCCGGCCCATGACCGGGCCTCCCGATGGATCAGTGCCTGATCAACTAGGCTGTTACTGCTGGCCGCACGCAGTCCAACGTACGAGCCACAGCCCGGCTGATCCGGCACTGACTTTAGGTATCTGTCCAGCTCTCTCTTGAAGGCAGCCAGGGATTTATTGGCAATTCCCCTAATGCTTGATGGGAGGCTGTTGAACAGTTTTGGGTCCAGGACACTTATGGTGTTTTCTCTTAGTGTACCAATGGCGCCCCTACTTTTTTTTGGGGGGCATTTTGCATCGCCTGCCCATGTTTTACTTTCGTAGGAGTGATTTCTGTGTGCAGATTTGGGACCATTCCTTCCAAGATTTTCCAAGTGTAGATTATGATATATCTCTCCCCTCCTGCGTTCCAACGAGTACAATTTCAAGTGTTTCCCAAAGCGTTCCCAGTAGTTAAGGTGCTTGACAGAACTTATACGTGCAGAAAAGGATCTCTGTACACTCTCTAGATCTGCGATTTCACCTGCTTTGAATTGGGAGATGTTAATGTACAGCATATTCCAGCCTAGAGAGAACAAGTGATTTGAAAAGGATCATCATGGGCTTGGCTTCTCTCGTTTTGAAAGTTCTCATTCCATCCTATCATTTTCTTTGCACGTGCGATCGTGGCACTGTTGTGATCCTTGAAAGTGAGATCCTCAGACATTAAACTACTCCCAGTCCCTTACATTATTTTTCCGCTCTATTGTATGGCCGGAGTCAGTAGTATACTCTGTTCTAGTTATTATCTCCTCCAGTTTTCCATAAGGGAGTAGTTGGAATTTGTCCTCATTGAACATCATAATTTTTTACCGTTGCCCACTGGAAACTTTGTTTATATCTTCTTGGAGGTTAACCCGATCCTCAGCAGATGACAGCCTCATCCAGACCCCTAGTATCATCCGCAAAGGATGATACGGGCTGGGTGAATATCTCTGTTTATGTCTGATATGAGGATAAAGGAATAAGATGGGGGCGAGTACTGTGCCTTGTGGAACAGAGCTCTTCACTATGGCAGCCTCCGTTTTTAACTCTGTTGACCACTACTCTTTGTGTTCGTTTTGTTTAGGAAGTTGAAGATCCATCTCCCCACTTCCCATTAAATTCCTTTAAGCACGTATTTAAAGGGCTATTACGCCTTTGATCGCATTTGCCCAAATGCTTTGAAAAAAGTCTCTGTAAATTACATCTGCATTCTGATTTTCTTCCATGCATCCAATGCCATGTCATAGTGATCCAGTAGTTGTGAGGGGCAGGAGCGACCTCCCCTTGAACCCAGTTGCCCTGGAATTGTGCAGATTTTGGGAATCCAGGTGATTTGCAATCCTCTTCTTAGCACTCTTTCAAAGATTTTTATGATGTGGGACGTCAGAGCTATTGGTCTAAAAGTTCTTAGCTAATGCTTTGCTGCCCCCTTTATGGAGTGGGGCTGTATCCGTTTTTTTTTAAGTGACTGTGGAATTTCACCCATGTCGAACTCCTCCCTCCATAGTGTACTTAGGGCACGCGAGAGGGGTTTCTTGCAGTTCTTAATGAAAACAAGTTCCACGAGTCTGGGGGCCCCGGGGCTGAGTGCATAGGCATGTTGTCAATGGCTTTCTCGAAATCTATCGGAGTTAGGGTAATGTCGGAAATCTGGCATACATTTATGGAGTTTTGAGGCTCATTCATGAAGAAACATTTGGGTCGTCGATCCTCAGACCGATTAGGGTTCCCCTAAACACAGAGTCGTACTGGGATTTCAATATTTCACTCATTTCCTGTTGTCCCTCTGTGTAAGTCCCATCCTGTCTGAGTAAGGGCCGATACTAGATGTGGTATTTGCCCTTGTTTTTGGCATATGAAAGAAATATTTGAATTCTTTCAATTTCACTAATAGCTTTAAGCTCCTCCTGCCTCTCCTGGTTCCTGTAAGAGTCATTTAGCTTAAGTTCGATAGTTTCCACTTCCCTGGTCAGCGCCTCCTTTCGTGTATCAATATTCTAGCACTCCTGAGAGCTCATGACTCTTCGTCGTCTTCTGTAGAGGGAGCGTCTTTTTCTCTCCAGTTTACTCCTGCTCTTCTTCTTTCTTAGGGGAATATGCCTAGAACATGCTTCGGCTACCAGGAAGTTGATCCTTTCAAGGCACTGGTTTGGATCCATGTCATTTAAGACATCTTCCCAACATGTTTCGTTTAGGACATGGTTTACCTGGTCCCAGTTGATGTTCTTGTTGTTGAAATTGTATTTTGTGAAGACACCTTCACAGGTACATGCATTCTGCTGTTCAGGACCCCTATGCATGTACGTCTGGACTTCGATTAGATTGTGATCGGAATTAGTTGTTTTTGATATTCTTATGTCTCTTATCAGGTCCCACCTCCAGGACTGTAACATCCTCAACCATTCTTCAGAGTGCAGGTGCTGTACTTCCCACCTCCAGGACTGTAACATCCTCAACCATCCTTCAGAGTGCAGGCACTGTACTTCCCACCTCCAGAAAACATCATTTAAAGACTGGTAAGCTCTGGCTGTTCTTCTCTTCAAAATTCTTTGCCATTTATTGCTGGAAGTCAGGCAGAGAGAGAGAGAGAGAGAGAGAGAGGAGAGAGAGGAGAGAGAGAGAGAGAGAGAGAGAGAGAGAGAGAGAGAGAGAGAGAGAGAGAGCAAGACTCTAAAGAAGACGAGCGAGAGAGGAAGAAGGTGAAGAGGGAGCAAAGAGAGGGAAAGGGAAAAAAGGGAAAATCAGGGAAAATAAAAAATAGAAGAAGGGGAGAGAGAGAAAAAAAATACAGAGAGGGAAAAGGGAAACCAAAAGGGAGGGTTGAAAGAGAGATGAAAGGGGTAGAGGTCGGGGAGGGGTTGGGGGGAAGGGAGGGGAGAGGAGGATAAAAGGAGGGGGAAAAGGGAGGGTGACAGGCCCAAACTGAGAGCGTTGCGAGTGATGGTGAAAGAGGGGGGGTAGAACGCGACCCGGGGGTTGGGAAATAGGGAAATAGGGCAGGGGGAGGGGAAAGGGAGGGAAAGGGGCTTGAAAACTCACATCTGAAACGAGGAAGGGACGAGGGAGAAAAGGAGAAAGGAAAGGGGGGGTGTAAGGGAACAAGGGAGAAAGGGAGGGAGAAAGATAGGAAGGGAGAAAGAAGGAAAGAGGAATGAAGGACAGGTACTGAATAAAGAGAAAGAAACAAACAGGGAAAAGCACGAAAACAGGAGGGAAAAGGAAGAAAGGGGAAGGGTGGGGAAAAAAGGAAAGGGAAAAGGAAAAAAGGGAGAAAAAGGGGAGAAAAATAAAGAAGGAAGAA
>NW_026494278.1:0-12877 GCF_026875155.1 Cherax quadricarinatus
CGTCCATCTCTTTTTCACCTATTCTGTGATGATTATCTCAATCTCCTTTTTTTCTTCCTGCTGCTTTTCAGTGTGTGTCCTTTCCTCTCTCTCCTGAAGCCCATGGATAAACATTGATTTTGCCTTTTCCTCCTCCCATTGCCTCACCCTCTGTGATTGGATCCTGTTTGTATGTGGTCATTTTCTCCCTTGATTTTTCCAGTGGCTCTTGATAGCATGGTTGCGCCTCAGCATTCGACCTATCACCCTCTCTACCTGCACCCAGCTGTTCTTCCCTTTCACTCCTTGGCCCTTCTTAGCAGGCTGATATGACATTAGCATAATTCATATCTCCTTCCTTCCTGTTCGGCCTCTCAGCTTTATATGCTGTGTCTTCTCTGGTCACTGCCCCTGTAACTCGCTTCAGCCTATTTATCTCAACTTCTAGGACCCTTATCCTGGCCACTGCAGTTTCGACTTGTGCCTCCCAATTCTTTGTCTCCTTCTCCAACCTCTTTTCCAATTTCACAGAGAGCTCTTTCTCCATTTTTTCAGAAAGCTCTCCTAATTTTCTCTCCCATTCTTGTTCCATCCTTTTCCACTGCTCCTCCATCCACTCCTCCCTACCAGAACCATTTTCATCTGATCCCTGGTTCCTGCGAGTCCCCACCATTTTTTTTCAGTGAGTGTGTGTGTGTGTGTGTGTGTGTGTGTGTGTGTGTGTGTGCATTTCCTTAAATCGCTTGACCAAAAAAAGGCTGTGGGCCCAGACAAGCTGAGCCCAAGATTGCTGAGAAGATGTGCAGACCAGTTAGCAGCACTTCTAACTCGCATCTTTCAGCACTGTCTTGTACAGTGTAAATGGCCCTCTCTATGGAAAGAGGCAAATGTAGTCCCTGTTCACAAAAAGAAGAGCAGAGCAGAAATCAGCAACTACAGACCAGTGTCACTCCTGTCAATCACTGATAAGATCCTTGAGACAATAATCTCAAGACAAATGACAGAGTTTTTTGACTATCACTCACTGCTTTGTGATCGTCAATATGGCTTCAGGAAAGGTTACTCTGCCGCTGATCTGTTGTTAAACCTCTCCACTAAGTGGCACCAGTCACTGGATGAATCCAAAGTCAGCTGTGTGGTAGCACTGGACGAAGCTGGCGCTTTCGACCGGGTGTGGCACCAGGGCCTCTTAGCAAAACGTCAAGCACTGGGAATTGCAGGATCTTCGCTATGTTTCCTCAGTGATTATCTTCATGGTAGATCTCTAAGTGTAGTTCTCAATGGAACGGAATCAGCAAGACATCCTATTGGGGCAAGTGTTCCACAAGGAAGCATGCTGAGACCATCGTTATGGAATGTCTCTTAAAACGCCCCTTTTTTCATCTTATCCCGAATAAACAGGTATATGCAAAACGACTGTACCGGGACATTCATTTAAACCAAGAGAAGAAATGAAAAGTTGCTCTAAGCTACATAAATCACCGGGCTGAGAGCTATTTAACGGGGGGAAATAGAGGGGGGGCCAAGTAACATTTGCACCGAGAAAACGCAAAGGGATGTGGTTCAAAGGCCACCATGAGGGTTTAATTTGCTGGTGCAGTAGAAAGGGAATGAATGGGAAAGGGTTTTTTGGCACCGGGAGAAAAGTTGATATCCTTGGGGTGAAATTTGACCCCAAAAACAACCTTTAAAAAACCAGTTGTAAATCTTGCAAAAAAAGGGGGCAGCCAGGAAGCTTAAAACACTTCGCCTACTTGAAAAGTGGGGGTTTTAAAAGATTTGTACGAGGCACAAGTCCTTCAACACCTTGGGAGTATGCCCCACTTTTTTGGGTTTTCCCTGCCCCCCCCCCATCTGCGACTGTTTTGACAGATTAGTAAAACGGGGAAGACTTCTCATTTTTGCCTGGACCCTCCTGGATAGATCTGTGGGTTTCACCCAGAGCCTTTCAACATAGGAGGGATTGGGGGGCCCTTTAATGTTATAAAAAAGGGGCCAATATTTCAAAGTACCACATTGGATCCATTTCGAGGACAGCGTGAAAAAAGTTTTTTTATGCCCAAGATGGGCAGAAAAGCGGGCAAACTTCACTCTGGCTGTCCCCTTTTCCCCAGAACTTACTTCATCTGAGTTCATATATACCCGGGGAAGCGGGTATGGAACACATTCGTACAGCATAAGATCTCAACGAGAAAAGTCAGTTGATAAAAATTGAAAATGCTGGCCCACGGGATGGCCCCCAACTTAACCCTTTGTTCCCTACTTTGTTTTTCTCATAACAATAAAAATGCTTTAAAATTTGAGCTGATGTGGGGAAACAGCTCTCAGCTTTTTCATGAAGTTAGGAATCCTTAACCGTAAAAAGCTTGTCAATAAAACAGGGATCCTTAAAACCCTTTTTCAAAAAACCCCGGTAAAAAAAAAGGAAGAGAAAAAAAAGGGAGAGGAGGGGGGGAGAGTGAAAAAAGGGGGGGGGGAAAAAGGGGAGAGTGAGAGAGGGGAAAAAGAAAGAAGGCAAGGGTAGGAAGGGGGAAAAGTTAGAAGGGAAATGGGGGGGAGAGAAAGGGAAAGGTAGGAGAGAGGGGGGGGGGAGTGAAAGGGAAAAAAAAAGGGAGAGAAGAGAGAGAGGAGAGAGAGAGGGGGAAGGGAGGGTTGGGGAGGGGGAGATTGGGGGAGGGGAAAAAAGGGGGGGAAAAGAGAGAGAAGGGAAAGGGAGAAAGGGGGGGAAGTGAGAAGGGAAAAGGGGGGGAAAAGGGGGGGAGGGGAGAAGAAGGGGGGGAGAGGGAGAAGGGAAGGGTTTAAAAAGGGGGGAGAGTGAAAAAGTGAAAATGGGGGAAAAGAGGATATTAAAAAGAAGGGGAAAAGGGAAAAAGGGGAAAAGGGAAAAAGGGGGGGGAAAAGTGAAGAGGGGTGAGAGAGAGAAAAGGGGGGGAAAAAATTTGGAAAGGGGAAAAGGGGGGGGAGGAAAGGGGGAAAATGGGAGAAAGAGAGCTAGAGAGAGAGGGGAAGAGGGGGGGGGAGAGGGGGGAGGGGGGGAAAAAGGGGGGGAGATGGAAGAGAGAGAGAGGATAGGGGGAGAGAGAGGGGGGAGGGGAGATGGGGGAAAAAGGGGGAGGAGAGAGAAAATAGAGGGGGGAGAGATGTTTGAAGGGGAGAGATGTTAGAAGGGGGGAGAAGTTAGAGGGGGAGGGGGTTAGAAGGGGGAGGTGTTTGAGGGAAAAGTGTTAAAAAGGGGGGAGGTGGGGGAGGGGAGAGAGAGATAGAAGGGTGGTAGAGAGAGGGAAGGGAGATTTATTTAAAGGGAAAAAGTGAGATAGGTAAGAGGGGACAGGCAGTGAGAGAGGGAGAGAGAGGAATGAGGTTTAGATGGTCAGTTCACAGGGAAATTTGAAATTTTTGTGTGGTGGGTGTGTGTGTGTGTGGTTTCTACAGCTTTTACAATGCTTCTTTTTTGTGTGTGTTGTGTGGGTGTGTGTGTGTGTGTGTAAAGTGTGGGGTGTGTGTCTACAGTTTTTCAAAATTTGTTTGTGTTTGGGTGTGTGGTGTGTGTGTGTGTTGTGGGGTGTACTAAAAGCTTTTACAATTTCTTTTTTGTGGTGTGTTTGTGTATGGGGTGTGTGTTTGTGGTACTCAAACCCATTTTTGGTTGCGGGGTCGAGTCCCACTCCTGGCCCCCCCCTCTTCACCCGGGTTTCTACTAAAACCCCCTCCTCCCCGCCCATGAGCTTTATTTAAAAAGTCCCTTTAAAAATGGGGGATGGGTTTTCCCGCCTCCCCACGTCTTTTCTAGGTATTCCCCCTGCCTTACCAACCCCTAGAATGAAGAAATACTTTCCCACTATTCTCTGAATCATTTTTTTGTCTTCAACTTTTCCCAATTTTGGCCCCCTTGTTTTTTGTGTCCCCCTCCCTGGAACATCCTTTTCCTTTTTCCACCTTGTCTATTCCCGCAGTATTTATATGTCGTTATCCGGGCTCCCCCGACCCTCCCGTCCTCCAGTTCGTCAGGGCCCATTTTCCCCTTTAAACTTTCTTCATAGGACATTCCCCTTGCTCTGGAACTAAAACCCTTTTTGCAAAACCTTTTTTTTCTTTCCTAGTTTTTTGGGGCGTGCTTTATCAAGTCGGGTTTTAAACAGGGGCTGCATACTCCAGTATGGGCCTGACATACACGGTGTACAGTGTCTTGAATGATTCCTTACTAAGGTGTCGGAATGCTGTTCTCAGGTTTGCCAGGCGCCCATATGCTGCAGCAGTTATCTGATTGATGTGTGCTTCCGGAGACTGCTACGGTGTTATACTCACCCCAAGATCTTTCTCCTTGAGTGAGGTTTGCAGTCTTTGGCCACCTAGCCTATACTCTGTCTGTGGTCTTCTGTGCCCTTCCCCTATCTTCATGACTTTGCATTTGGCAGGATTAAATTCGAGAAGCCATTTGCTGGACCAGGTGTCCAGTCTGTCCAGGTCTACTTTGAAGTCCTGCCTGGTCCTCATCAGATTTAATTCTCCTCATTAACTTCACATCATCTGCAAACAGGGACACTTCTGAGTCTAACCCTTCCGTCATGTCGTTCACATATACCAAAAATAGCACTGGTCCTAGGACCGACCCCTGTGGGACCCCGCTCGTCACAGGTGCCCACTGTGATTCATCATTACGTACCATGACTCGTTGTTGCCTCCCTGTCAGGTATTCTCTGATCCATTGCAGTGCCCTTCCTGTTATATGCGCCTGATGCTCTAGCTTCTGCACTAATCTCTTGTGAGGAACTGTGTCAAAGGCCTTCTTGCAGTCCAAGAAGATGCAATCAACCCACCCCTCTCTCTCTCTTGTCTTACTTCTGTTATTTATCATAAAACTCCAGAAGGTTTGTGACACAGGATTGCCTTCCGTGAATCCGTGCTGGTTGGCATTTATACTCCTGTTCCGTTCCAGGTGCTCCACCACTCTCCTCCTGATAATCTTCTCCATAATTTTGCATACTATACACGTCAATGACACAGGTCTAATAGTTTAGTGCCTCTTTTCTGTCTCCTTTTTTGAAAATGGGAACTACATTTGCCGTCTTCCATACCTCAGGTAGTTGCCCAGTTTCCAGGGATGTGTTGAAGATTGTGGTAAGTGGTACACACAACATATCTGCTCCCTCTCTAAGGACCCATGGAGAGATGTTGTCCGGTCCCATTGCCTTTGAGGTATCGATGTCCCTTAGCAGTTTCTTCACCTCCTCCTCATCTGTCTGTATGTCGTCCAACACTTGTTGGTGTATTCCTTGTTGGTGTCCCCATCTGGTCTGTCCCCCCAGAGGCCTTCCTGTCTCTACTGTAAATACTTCCTTAAATCTCGTGTTGAGCTCCTCACATACCTCTTGATCGTTTCTTGTGAGTTCTCCACCTTCTTCCTCAGCCTTATCACCTGGTCCTTGACTGTTGTCTTCCTCCTAATGTGGCTATACAGCAGTTTCGGGTCAGATTTGACTTTCGATGCTATGTCGTTTTCATACTGTCGCTGGGCCTCCATCCTTATCTGCGCATACTCGTTTTTTGGCTCTTCTACTAATCTCCTTGTTTTCCTGGGTCCTATGCCTCCTGTACCTTTTCCATTCCCTGTTGCACTTAGTTTTTTGCCCCCTACACCTTCGGGTAAACCAAGGACTCGTTTTTGGTCTTCCTATTATTTCTGTTTCCCTTGGGAACAAAACTTTCCTCTGCCTCCTTGCACTTTGTTGTCACATATTCCATCATTTCGTTTACTGATTTTCCTACCATTTCTCTGTCCCACTGAACCTCCTGCAGGAAGTTTCTCATACCTGTGTAGTCCCCCCTTTTATAGTTTGGCCTGTCCCCTTCAGTTCCTGTTACCTTCTCCACTTGTAACTCTACTATATAGTCAAAACTCAGAACCACATGATCGCTAGCTCCAAGGGGCCCTCGTAAGTGATGTCCTCTCGATGTCTGCACTGCTCAGGGTGAACCATAGATCCAGTCTTGCTGGCTCATCCTCGCCCATCTCTCTCTGGTTGTGTCCCTGACATGTTGAATGCATGAGTTTTCAAGTACCACATCCATCATCTTGGCTCTCCATGTTTTCGTTCGGGACCCCCCACCCATGGGCTCCAGTTTCCCAGTCGATCTCACCTGACGTTGAAATCGCCCATTACAAGTACCTTTGCTCTGCTCTGATGAGCTCTTCTGCCCACCTTCAGCCAGTGTGTCCCCATCACCCTGCTGTTATTCTTCGTACTCCACTCTTGCCTCCTGCAGTTTCTGTGGTGGGTTTACATCACCCAATGACTTCTTTATGTTCCTCCGGACTGAATTGTACCTACAAGTTAGCGCTTTCTCCCAATCATGTCCATTCCTTCCCTTTCCTCAAATCCCCATTGGGTGTTTATGATGCAGTGCAAACCCCACCTCCCCCTCTACCCTTCTATCTTTCCTCAGGATCTGATATCCCTGGTTGGAAGATTGTTTCTGTATTGTCTCAGCGAGTTTTGTTCTGTGACTGCTATGATATCTGGGGATTTTCACTGATTCATTCATTCCACTCCTCATGTTGATTCGTTATTCATCCCGAGTTTGTGTACCAAACCTTAGTTTATTTTTCTATCATTGTGGCATGCAAGTATATTGGGGTTGGGGTAGCGAGAGCTTGGTGTGCCTATATGGGGCTGTGGTGGTAGGTGGGGTATGTGTTGAAGGGTGGGGTCAGGATGCCCATACGGGACAGCTGTTGGGTGAGGTTTGGAAATGGGTGTGGCAGAGGGAACCCAGTGAGTGGGTTGTGTATAGGTTGCACCATTGCCGTTGGAATGTCGCGGGTGGAGTTCTTTTGGCGGGAGATTCTGTGGGTGTGTTTGCCGTCCTCCTGTGTTGGGTGTGGTGCGTGTGGTGGTGTGCGTGTACTACAGCTTTTACAATGCTTGTTATGTTGTGTGTGTGTGTGGTGGTGTGTGTCTGTGTTGTGTACCCCCCCCCCCCATCTACAGCTTTTACATCTTGTGTATCTGTGGGTGTGTTTGTTGTACTACAGCTTTTACAGTGCTTGTGTATGTGTGTGTGTGTGTGTACTACAGCTTTTACAATACTTGTTTATGTGTGTGTGTGTGTGTGTACTACAGCTTTTACAATGCTTGTGTATGTGTGTGTGTGTGTGTGTGTGTGTACTACAGCTTTTACAATGCTTGTGTATGTGTGTGTGTGTGTACTACAGCTTTTACAATGCTTGTACTCACCTAGTTGTACTCACCTAGTTGAGGTTGCGGGGGTCCGAGTCCCGAGCTCCTGGCCCGCCTCTTCACTGACGCTACTATGATCACTCTCCCGATCCGTGAGCTTTATCATACCTCTCTGCTTAAAGCTATTATGGGAACCTGCCCTCCACTACATCGCTTCCCAAACTATTCCCACTTACTGACTACACCCTGTGGCTGAGAAATACTTCCTAACATCCCCTGTGAGTCATCTGTTCTTCAGCTTCCAACGTGTGTCCACCTTGTTTACTGTGTTCCAATCTTGGAACATTCCTGTCTTTGTCCACCTTGTCAGTCCTCTCATAATTTGTAATGTCGTTATCAGTCCCCGTCCCCCTATCTCTCCTGTCCCTCCAGTTGGTCCGTCAGGTTGATTTCCCTTAACCTCACTCCTCGTAGACTAACCTCTTACTCTGGGACTGTCTTGTCGGCAAAACCTTGCACTTTCTTCTCTAGTTTTCTTTACGTGTCTTGGCTAGGGTGGGGTTCCAAACTGGTTGCCGCATACTCATATGGGCCCTAACGTATACGTTGTATGTTATGTGGTGTGTGTGTGTGTGTGTGTGTGTTTGTGTACTACAGCTTTGACAATGCTTTGTGGATGTGTGTGTGTGTGAGTGGTGTGTGTGTGTGTGTGTGTTGTGTGTGTGTGTACTACAGCTTTTTACCATGCTTTGTGTTATGTGTGTGTGTGTGTGTGTGTGTGTGTAACTACAGCTTTTACAATGCTTGTTTGTGTGTGTGTATGGTGTGTGAGTGTACTACGCATCTAACAATACTTGTTTATGTTGTGTGTGTGTGTGGTGTAAGAGTTGTATGTACGATGTGTATGAGTGTGTGTATGAGTGTGTATATGATGTGTGTGTATGTGTGTGTGTGTGTGTGTTGTGTGTGGTTGTGTGTGTGTTGGATGTATGAGTGTGTGTGTATGTTGTGTGCGACTCTCACACAATCAATATTTGCACCAATAACTTCATTACAGTTGTGACGGGTGTGGAAGTGTGAATTGCTCATTAATCTAAAATTTTGTTCATGATTGTAGCCATGTATAAACGTAAGTAACAATTCTTCACAGGATTCATTACCTTCACTGTAACTTGTGAGTTCATTACCTTGTACCTAGTTCAGCTATCAAAACTTGGGGGCCCCAGTCCCTGGACCCATTACTTACCTCTGTAAGCTGTAAATACCCTGAAACTTGCCTTGAATGTTGACCAGACCAATCCCCCTGAGTTTCAAACCTTTGTAAATTGTGAGTTCATTACCTCTTTAACTTGCACAGCTATCAAAACTTTGAGTCCAATTATTACCTCTGTAATCTTTTGACTACCCGCCCACAGATTGGTATGTGCATAATAAACCTGTTAAACTATCTCTCTTCTTCTGTGTTATCCTACTGTACTTGTTCTTCTGAGTTATTTTACTCACAATGTCTTCAGTGCTATTGTTCAGTTCCTGTCATTTATAATTATTATACTGTATCTGTTCTTACGTGTTTTTGTACTGTACTAGTCATCTTGTGATCCTTGTACCCCACTGGTCGTCTGCGTTATTTGCGCTGCAACTAGTCTTCTGTGTTATTTTTCTGTAGGAGTCCTTGTTGTTACTGAAGTTACTGTTCTTCTGTGGTATTGTTACTGCACTGGTCCATCTGTGTTATTCTTCTGTATTGTCCATCTGTGTTGTTGTTTCTGTACTGATCTTCTGTGTTATTTGTACTTTAATTGGTACTTCTGTGTTTGGCATTTACTGGCTTCTGTGTATTGCACGTGTTCGTGCTCTTCTGCGTTATTGAATAACGGTACTGGTCTTGTGTTTATTGTACTGTACTGGTCTTCTGTGTTATTGTACTGTACTGGTCTTCTGTGTTATTGTACTGTAATTGTCTTCTGTGTTTTTGTGCCGTACTGGTGTTTTGTTTTGTTGTACTGTACTGATTATCTGTGCTATTGTTCTGTACTGGTCATATGTGCTGTTCCACTGTACTGCTCTTCTGTGTTATTTTACTGTACAGGTTTTCTGAGTTATTGAACTGTACTGTTCTTCTGTTTTATTGTACTGTACAGGGCTTGTGTGTTATATTACTGTACTGGTCTTGTGTGTTAATGTACTGTACTGGTCTTGAGAGTTATTGTACTGTACTGGTCTTGAGAGTTATTGTACAGTACTGGTCATCTGTGATATTTTACTGAACTGGTCTTCAGTTTTACTTTACTGTAATTTTTTCTGTGTTATTGTGCTGTTCTGCGTTTTCCTGTTTATTGTACTGTACTGTCTGTTTTAATTTAAAATGTAATGGTGTTTTCTATGTTATTTAACTTTATTTTCTTCCCGAGTTATTTAACTGTACTGGTCTTCAGTTTTTGACTATAATGTCCTGTGCTATTGTTATTGTACGGCTCATTCTGCTTTTTTTGGACCGAATTTGGAAACACTGTGTTATTGTGCTACACTGATCTTCTGTGTTATTGTTCTGTAATGGTTTTGTGTGTATTTTGCTATACTGATCTTCTGTGTTATTTTACTGTACTGTTTTTCTGTGTTATTGTTCTGTAATGGTTTTCTGTCTTATTGAACTGTATTGGTCTTCTGTGTTATTGTGCTGAACTGTGAATCTGTGTTACTGTACTGTACAGGTCTTCTGTGTTATTGTTCTGTATTAGTGTTCTGAATTATTGTACTGTACTGTTCTTCTGTGTTGTGTTATCCTACTGTACATGTCTACTGTGTTATCTACTGTACATGTCTACTCTTACTGTGTTATCCTCCTGTAGCAAAGTCTACTGTGTTATCCTACTGTACATTCAAACTGTGTTATCCTACTGTACATGTCTACTGTTTATCCTACTGTCATGTCTTACATGTGGTATCCTACTGTACATGTCTACTGTGTTATCCTACTGTACATGTCTACTGTGTTATCCTACTGTACATGTCTACTGTGTTATCCTACTGTACATGTCTACTGTGTAATCCTATTTTCTGTACAATGTCTATGTGTTATTTTACTCTACATGTCTTCAGTGCAGTTGTTCTGTACTTGTTATTTGTGTTTTATACTGTACTGGTCTTCGGTGTTATAGTACTACTATGATCTTCTGTGTTACTGTACTAAACTGGTCTTCTGTGTTATTGTTCTGTACTTGTCTGTGTTTTTTTCTGTACTCTTTTATTGTACTAAGCGCTGTATAGCCCTTGTGGCTTAGCGCTTCTTTTTTATTATAATAATAATATTGAACTATGCTGGTCTTATGTGTTATTGTACTGTACTGGTCGTCTGTGGTATTGTACTGTACTAGTCTTCTGTGTTATTGTACTGTACTGGTCGTCTGTGGTATTGTATCGTACTGGACATTTGTGTTATTGCACTGTACTGGTTTTCTGTGTTATTTCACTCTACTGGTTGTCTGTGTTATTGTACTGATCTTCTGCGTTATTGTACCTGACTGGTCTTAACAAGTTAAGAAAGCCTAGAGAACAAATGTATTTGTCAGTTAAAAATAAGAGAGGAGAGTTATTAAATGGAGAGTTAGAGGTATTGGGAAGATGGAGGGAATATTTTGAGGAATTGTTAAATGTTGATGAAGATAGGGAAGCTGTGATTTCGTGTATAGGACAAGGAGGAACAACATCTTGTAGGAGTGAGGAAGAGCCAGTTGTGAGTGTGGGGGAAGTTCGTGAGGCGGCAGGTAAAATGAAATGGGGGTAAGGCAGCTGGGATTGATGGGATAAAGATAGAAATGTTAAAAGCAGGGGGGGATATAGTTTGGAGTGGTTGGTGCAATTATTTAATAAATGTATGGAAGAGGGTAAGGTACCTAGGGATTGGCAGAGAGCATGCATAGTTCCTTTGTATAAAGGCAAAGGGGATAAAAGAGAGTGCAAAAATTATGGGGGGATAATCTGTTGAGTATACCTGGCAAAGTGTATGGTAGATTTTATTATTGAAAGAATTAAGAGTAAGACGGAGAATAGGATAGCAGATGAACAAGGAGGCTTTAGGAAAGGTAGGGGATGTGGGACCAGGGTTACAGTGAAACATATAAGTGAACAGTATTTAGATAAGGCTAAAGAGGTCTTTGGGGCATTTATGGATTTGGAAAAGGCGTATGACAGCGTGGATAGGGGAGCAATGTGGCAGAGTTGCAGGTGTAGGGTGTAGGAGGTAGGTTACTGAAAGCAGTGAAGAGTTTTTACGAGGATAGTGAGGCTCAAGTTAGAGTATGTAGGAAAGAGGGAAATTATTCCCCGTAAAAGTAGGCCTTAGACAAGGATGTGTGATGTCACCGTGGTTGTTTATATAAATTTATAGATAGAGTTTGAAGAGAAAATAAATGCGAGGGGCTTGGCAAGAGGCGTGGAGTTAAAAGATAAAGAATCACACATAAAGTGGGGGTTGTCACAGTTGCTCTTTGCTGATGAGACTGTGCTCTAGGGAGATTCTGAAGAGAATTTCAGAGATTGTGGAAAGAATTTGGTAGGGTGTGCAAAAGAAGAAAATTGAAAGAGAATACGGGAAGAGTAAGGTTATGAGGGTAACAAAAAGATTAGGTGATGAAAGATTGGATATCAGATTGGGGGGAGAGAGTATGGAGGAGGTGAATGTATTCAGAATTTGGGAGTGGACGTGTCACGGGTGGGTCTATGAAAAATGAGGTGAATCATAGAATTGATGAGGGGAAAAGGGGGAGTGGTGCACTCAGAGTCTGTGGAACAAAGAACTTGTCCTTGGAGCAAAGAGGGAATGTATGAGAGTATAGTTTTTACCAACGCTCTTAATATGGGTGTGAAGCATGGTGATGAAAGTTCAGGGGAGGAGAAGGCTGGAGGGAGTGGAGATGTAATGTCTGAGAGCAATGTGTGTGTGATATAATGCAGAGAATTCGTAGTTTGGGAAATTAGGATGAGGGCGGGATTACCAAAACTGTTGTCCAAGGGGTGAGGAAGGGTTGTTTAGGTGGTTTGGACATGTGGAGAGAATGGAGGGAACAGAATAACTTCAAGAGTGTATCAGTCTGTAGTGGAAGGAAGGCGGGTAGGGTCGCCTAGGAAAGGTTGGAGGGAGGGGGTAAAGGAGTTTTGTGTGCGAGGGCTTGGACTTCCAGCAGGCATGCGTGAGCGTGTTTGATAGGAGTGAATGGAGACAAATGGTTTTTAATACTTGACGTGCTGTTGGAGTCTGAGCAAAGTAACATTTATGAAGGGGTTCAGGGAAACCGGCAGGCCGGACTTGAGTCCTGGAGATGGGAAGTACAGTGCCTGCACTCTGAAGGAGGGGTGTTAATGTTGCAGTTTAAAAAATGTAGTGTAAAGCACCCTTCTGGCAAGACAGTGATGGAGTGAATGATGGTGAAAGTTTTTCTTTTTCGGGCCACCCTGCCTTGGTGGGAATCGGCCAGTGTGATAATAAAATAAAATAATAATGGTCTTCCGAGTTATTGTAGTGCACTGGTCTTTTGTGTTATTGAACTGTACATGTCTTGGGTGTTATTTTACTGTACTGGTCTTCTCTGTTATTGTCTAGCACAAGCTGGACGCCAAGGTATTGTCCAGTGTGGTGAGAAAGGTATAGCACTGCATACCTTGTTCCAAGGTGGTTCGAGTCTCCTTCAGTCAGGGATCAGTGTGTGGTATATATATATATA
>NW_026494281.1:0-19760 GCF_026875155.1 Cherax quadricarinatus
AAAAAATAAAAAACAGTACCTTCTCGGACATAAGGCGCAATAGGGGAACAGCTTTTTCGCCGCTTAACATAGAATCTCCGCATATGACTTTAAAAAAATTTTTTAAAATTATAGGGTATTACCAGCCATAGAGAAACTTACAACTCAATCCCACCCCTCCAAAAAGGTAAAAACCCACAACAAGTGCATTCTCCGAGTCCCCTCAGACATTCGTCGGCAGTTTGGGTAATGTTTTTAAAATGCCCGCCTCATCACCTCACACCACGACGACCCGGAGCCAGGCGGATAAAGCCCCGGGGATATTTTCACAAAGTTTTTGGGCCTAAAAACACCCCGGAAATTTTTAAAAAATCCAATCGGTTGATAATTCGCAAGTAACCCCCATTTCCTTTACGCCCTGAGGGGGAAAAATCTCGGGGAAAATTTACGCTCAAAAATTAATAGAACATTTTACCAAATTTTTTTCCCAAATTAAAAATTGAGAGGAGAAGAAAACTGACGGCAGAGGAAATCGGTGAGCGGGTGGTTACCCCCAAAGTGAATAGCGGGGTGCACGAAAGGGACATGAAAAATGTCAACAGGGGTAAGCCCCTAGCATGAACACGAGATTTTTAAAATTTTATTAAACAAATTTCCAGAAAAAGTCGCAATCGTATTATTAAGGGAAAAAAAAAAAAAAAAAGAAAAAATTTGCATACTGAGTTTTTTTACTAATTTTTTTAAAAAAAATTTAACAGTAAACCGACAATTTTGAGCAAATTAAAGAAGTTTAAAAGGAGACATTCCACCGTTCCCCGTAAACGAACTCCACTTTAAAAAAAAAAAAATATTCCTTTCAGGGGGGAGGACCATCTTAAAATACACTCTTACCTCTGTCATTCGCTGATTAATTTTATAAATAAAAAATAATCGAAAGGTAAAGAATTTTGCCATCCCCCGGGGGAACCGCCGAAAAAATATTTTTTAAAAATGGAAAAAAAATCTACCCCCCCCGCGCGAACTCCTTTTCCCCCCCCCTTCGCAGAAGCACGCAACCACCACTATGGCGGTAAAGGAATCTTCCCGCCTCTCGAAGTGAAAGTGAAACCACCCCAAAGCAAGGATGAGAAGGTCACCCTGCCCCCGCTAGCAACTCGCCCTCATAAGGGTAAATTCCCCTTCGAGCTACCACCTCCCACGAGCGGGGGACCCACCCACTCTTTGTTGAGACTGGCGAGTCCCCCCCCTAAAAAAAAAAAAAAAAAAATAAGCTCGCTCGCTGTAATGGCCCCCGCGGGGGGGGCGGCAGGGGCGGCGGTGGCGGCGGCTGCGGCGGCTGCGGTGGCCGGGCGCTGACCGCGGTTAGTTGCCGCGAGGAGTCTAAGAGTTAAAAAAAAAAAATCCGAAACAGAAATAATAGCAATAATATAAACTCCCGCCAGGATATTACTTTTGATCTTTAATATCAAGAAAAAACAACAGTTCTTCTCTCTCGCTGAGGACTCTTCCCCAAATTTAAATGATATAATTGATCTGATTTCACGAGAGAAGAATTGCATACGCGAAAATCTATGCTAAATCTATTCATAATATTTACTTTCATTCGGTGTTAGAGAGGTATTTTATTCCCTCCATTCCCATATTTAACATCTACAAATCATTAAATCTTTGACAAAACAGCAGTCGAGCGTACATCGAATAAAAACTTTTGCCGTTGTAGGGGAATTAGTGAGCCTTATTAGATTAGAGCCAAGATTTATAATAAATCAATAGGCGGAGAAAAACAATTATTAGGCGGTTTTTATGTTAAAAAGACCGAGGAAGAAAAAAGACGCTCTGGCTAGCCTATTGAAATTTAAGCTTTCATAAAGTCGAGGGAGAAGAGCTTTGCCGCTTTAGTAATTCCGGGACAGGATAGAGACAGGAAAGTTCCTTCTCGAAGTGCTATTCATAAAAAAAAAAAAAATGGACCAGCCAATCAGTTGATTATCCGAGTGAATTAATCTCCGTTGAATGAAGAAGGAGAAAAGGACCCCAGTTTGTCGATATTTATTACATCAATTAACGTCAAGACGAAAAAAAAGATTTATTCAGCAGTGTGTTACAAAGCTCGTTGTGGATACAAGTTTATGGCCAACCTATGAATCAACAAAGGTCATTGCCCCATGACCAGATTTTACTAAGACTTTTGATGAATTGAAAAATTATAGACAATTTTAATCAGAAAGAACTGACGGCTGAATCAGACGCTTAGAATATGCTACGCATGATTTCTGGGATATGATAGAAGCTTTTGAAGGGGCCAAAGCTTGTATAAGCCTTAGGCGGAATGTCGACTAGAGAGGTCCCCCAAACCCCTACAAAACCCACCGCAGGAGTGGTTGGTACTGCAGCGCGGTATTTAAAGCTGCCGCCGACGTGCCGATAAAATTATCCGTTCTCACTCCTCAGCGAGGACTCTAGGACACCAACGGTTGACGAGAATGGAATATAAATTTACAGAATTGTGGGGGAATAACGGGTGAAGAATTCCTGGAATAGCGGGGATTGTATCGTGTATCCCACAACGCTAGTCTGCTCGCCCCTACGAGCCGGCTCCTTTCACTCTGGGAAAAATATCCTTTTTCCAAAATATGAGCGAAAAATGCTAATCCTGGGTGAACCGTGCCATTAGCCGCAGATCGGGTCACACCGGGGAAAATGTCCTAAAATCTCCCCACCATGCACCACATTGCCGCAGAGGATTTTTTAAGACCCCACCTTGCAGCACTAAGATGTCAGTTCCTCAGCGGTCCTTGTCTTGAAAAGAATGAAATTGCAGCAACAGCAATGTAGAGGCGTAGTCTCGACACGCACATTATTGTACGCGGTTTGAGCAACAAGGCAGCAACAGAATCGACGTATTGGTTTAAATTTTGTCTGGTGTCCCTGGGTCGGGGCAGTGATAGCAATGTCCACATCAAACGGGTAACTTTACCCCAGAACATTGGGCATGAGACAGAAAACAGGGCCGATGATGGCACACTGATATATCCCTCTCATTTAACTATATCAAGACATATTACTGAAACGGGAAATTCAGACATGCTTGCTCGTACCGTCAGTGAGCCCATACTTGGCAGTACTAAAAAATCATCTAGATGAGTTGGAAATTGAAACGCGGCGCTTCCCGGAAGCTCTAGAACGGGAATACTACAGCTGTCTGTGGAGAAGCAAGGCACTGGCAGCATCAGCCGGTGGCAGCAGTGCGGTGGTTGCAGCCAGGCCAACAGCAGCAGCTGCAGCAGCGCAGCGGCGCGGCGGCGGTTTGCAGACGTCGGACCAGCGGGGGTTTGGAACTCAAATCGAGACAGTGGCATGCGTGAAAATGGACATGCCGATGGTGTCGAGGTCACTTTCCAGAAAACCCCGCGGAAAACGCAAACGACAGCACGATGATGTGGTATTTTTTCCTAAATTGCTGTAACTAATAAAAAATAATAAAAATGTAAACTCTTCAAACTAAAGTTTTTTAAGCCTTTCAATAAATATTTAATGGTCTATATTTTGTATTTGCCTCATACTGTCTTGTCCCTCACATGGACAGAGTGGGGTCGGGGGGAAAATATTTCTATATAGCAGTTTAGGAAAATATGACATTTTCGACAATACAGCTTCGGCCTTTCAAAATTATTAATTACTGCAAACGCCTTTAAATCCATCTTGAACTACGAAATAGCATTGATTATGTTTTGTATCAAAAAATTCAATGTTCTACAGAGACGATGCCGAATGCGGTATTGACATTATACAAAATCACACTACTGAAACAGGTTATAAGTACAGAAGAAATAGGCCATCACTTTCCTACCAAAAAATGATGGTTTCGACAGATGACAGCCATATTATTGTAGAAATTAATGACAGTAAAAGCAGATTTTAAAAGGCTTTAGAGATAATTATCGGCACATTCCCGAAAGGGAAAATACTCAATTATGAGGTCGGAATTGGGGAGGGAGTTTTAGTTTAGACGAGTCGCGACCTTTGGAAGAAACAATGCTGCCATTCATTTAAAGCTCAATTTTAAACGGATAGCTCGGGTGCTTGGGATCTTAGCAGCGCTGAAAAAAATATTATTTATTCGTTAGTGAGCGCCGAGGGGACCTCCTTCCCCAAGCAGATTGCCCCATTCAATGCCTGATCCCCCACTGCGGAGTTGATTATGTTTTATATATAGTGATATTGTGGTACCGCAATATACGGTAGTCAGTTAGTCAATATTTGGTGCTTTCGCCTTTTTCAGGAGAGTTATTCAAAAAGGTGCTCATCCTATGATGTACAAACCTCTAAATGCGTAACTAAATCTAGATAAAATAGCTATCAAAAATGACAGAATCAGTTTGGTCGTAATCTGTCTTTTTGAAAGCGGTCATTCCACTACCGTAGTGTTACATGTAAAGACCGATAAATAGGAACAACTCTGCGTAAAAAGGTTATGTTTCTTAACGCCAAAATGCGTGTTTACCCTTTCAAGTGCCCTCTGAGCAGGAAATTTCGGAGTTATTCTCCCTAAAAACCTCCAGGTGGGGTGTGGCTGGGAGATATACAAACTTTTCACGCACCATAAGGATCCGAGGTGGGGGCTTTTTTTTCGGCTTTAGCGGGCATAGGCTAAAAGAGCTTTCCTTTCTTTTCAGAGTGGCTGCGCAAGTGCGTAGAATTTGGATCTTAAAATGCTCGATGATTATCAGGTCTGGAAAAACAGACTTGAAAGCTGCTCTTTCAAATCTTCACGGTTAGATGCTTTAAAAGGTGTTGTCGCAAAGAAAGGTTTATTACGTGGTGGCGAGTAAGCAGGGTGACTAATGCGACGGAAATAATAAATGCAGATAAAAAAAACGCAGACGAAGCGACGTTGCTTACTAAATTCGGATGTATTCTCTCTCGTATAAACAGGCGCTCTTATTAGCCATGGCGGGTGTCGGGGCTGAAAACAAGTGGGACTCAAAGTACCGTTAAATGATATGCTTCAGCGTCATTAATCTATCTCCCCACGACCGCATCAGACTGACAAGTTGAGAGTTCCCATAGCTCGCACTCAGGTTTGATACTCTACCTGTGTAAACCTTCTCTCTCTCAAACACTAAAAGATAATTTGTCTAAGGCAAGCCGGGGCTTGATGGGTAAAGATAGAAATGGTAAAAAGCAGGTGGGATATAGTTTTGGAGTGGTTGGTCATGCAATTATAAATAAAAGTATGGTAGAGGGTAAGGTACCTAGGGGTTTGGCAGAGAGCATGCATTAGTTCCTTTGTTTAAAGGAAAGGGGATAAAAGAGAGGTGGCAAAAATTATAGGGGGATAAGTCTGTTGAGTGTACCTGGTAAAAGTGTATGGTAGAGTTATATTGAAAGAATTAAGAGTAAGGACGGAGAATAGGATAGGCAGGATGAACAGGAGGCTTTAGAAAGGTTAGGTAGGGGTGTTGTGGACAGGTTTGTTTCCAGTGAAACAATAAGTGAACAGTATTTAAATAAGAGCTAAAGGGTCTTTGTGGCTTATGGATTTGGAAAAAGGCGTTATATGACAGGTGGATAGGGGGGCAATGTGGCAGTGTTGCAAGTGTATGGTTTAGGAGGTAGGTTCTGAAGCAGTGAAGAGTTTTACGAGGATAGTGAGGGCTCAAGTTAGATTTGTAGGGAAGGAAAGAGGGGAATTTTTTCCCAGTAAAAGTAGGCCTTAGACATGGATGTGTGATGTCACGTGGTTGTTTAATATATGTTTAGTGGGGTTGTAAGAGAAGAAATGAGTGGGTTTGGCAAGGGCCGTGGAGTATAAAGATTTAAGAAATCACACACCAAGCGGGAGTTGTCACAGCTGCTCTTTGCTGATGACACTGTGATTCTTTTTGGGAGATTCTGAAGAGAAGTTGCAGAGACTTGGTGGTATGAATTTGTAGGTGTGCAAATGAAGAAAATTTAAGGTTGAATACAGGAAAGATTAAGGTTATGAGGATAAACAAAAAGGATTAGGTGATGAAAGATTGAATATTCGATTGGAGGAGAGAGTAGGAGGAGGTGAAAACGTTATTCAGATATTTGGGAGTGGACGATGTCAGCGCGATGGGTCTATTGAAAGATGAGGTGATCATAGAATTGATGAGGGAAAAAAGAGTGAATGGTGCCTTAGGAGTCTGTGGTGACAAAGAACTTTGCCCTGAGCAAAGAGTGGGGATGTATGGAGAGTATAGTTTTACAACGCTCTTATATGGGTGTGAGCTGGTGGAGGAGGATGAATGTTGCTTGCGCGAGGAGAAGGTGGAAGGCAGTGGAGATGTCATGTCTGAGGGCAAAGTGTGTGGTGTGAATATAATGCAGAGGAATTGTGTTGGAAGTTAGGAGGAGGTGCGGGATTTCCAAAACTGTTGTACGGAGGGCTGACTGAGGAAGGGTTTTGAGGTGGTTCGGAACAGGTAGAGAGAATGGAGCGAAAAAGAATGACTTCAAGAGTGTATCAGTCTGTAGTGGAAGGAAGGCGGGGTAGGGGTCGGCTAGAAGGGTTGGAGGAGGGGGTATAAAGGAGGTTTTGTGTGCGAGGGGCTTGACTTCAGCAGGCATGCATGAGCGTGTTTGATAGGAGTGAAAAGGAGACAAATGGTTTTTAATAACTTGACTGTGCTGTTGGCGAGTGTGAGCAAAGTAAACATTTCATGAAGGGATTCAGGGAACCGGCAGGCCGGACTTGAGTCTGGAGATTGGAAGTAAAGGGCTGCACTCTGATGGAGGGGTGTTAATGTTGCAGTTTAAAAACTGTAGTGTAAAGCACCCTTCTGGCAAGACAGTGATGGAGTGAATGATGGTGAAAGTTTTTCTTTTTCGGGCCAACCTGCCTTGGTGGGAATCGGCCGGTGTGATAATAAAAAAAAAAAAATAATTTTCTAGAATTTAGAAATTCCTGGAGTTCCGGTGCATTTCTAGATGTAGGCAAAATAGTTTATAGAATTTAGAGTGACTCTAACAGAGGCCGATGGGCAAAGTCCACTAGGGGAAACAAGCAACATTGCACTCATCAATGGATTTTCCAACACGTTATTTAAAAGTGTCCAGTGTTTCCTGGGGCGAGCAAATAAACGGAATCAAATTTTGTTTTAATTACTGGGTCATTTCATTAAATCTGCAGCTCAGTAAAAACGATAGCCAGTTTCGCCGAGTATCGCCCGACTGGGGTATCTCTTGCCCGACTTTTTAAAGGAGGAGAAGGTTATAACTAAATTGTTCGATAAAGCTATTTCGCCCGCACATCGGTAAGAACCACAGATATGACAAAGAATGAATAAAGAACAGGGCATTAACTCTGGGTTTTCCCTTGGCTCTGGACATATCCACTCTGGACAATATTGCTTGACAATATATCGATTTAAAAATTAGGTGGTGGAATTATTCCCCTCATAGCGTGGACTTGAAACAGAGATTTGAAGCCAGCACATACCAGCTCCATATTAATTACGCTAAACGTTGGCTTTATAGAGGATACCAATATACATCAGTATATGGCTGAACAAGTTCTCTAGCCTTAGACGCAAAGCCGATATTATATACTTTTAATCGCACTCTAAGTAACAATTATGTACTAGGTCACAATCAAACGAGCTCCTAATTGATCAGCCATTGGGGTCATGTAATTCCCGCAAAATTTTCATGGTAATTTTGCCCATGACATCAAAGCGGGAAAACATAAGGAGAATGCCTATATTTTGAGCATGGGGATCTAGCCAGTTTATCTGTATGTATTAATAATATACAGTTTATCGCATAAGAGTGATTTCCCCCAATCATTATAGTAAATTATATTATGAGGCAATTAACTCTCTGGGCATTAGGAAGATAATTTAATTCTCTATGAATCATTCGCCTAGGGCGCGCGAATACCATCACTATTTTCAATTTAACGAAACAGCCAAGTGGAAGACGCTCTCCCGATTGAAAAATCTGGTAACTTGAGATTGAATTACAGTTCTCTAAGCCCGCCCCTCTAATAAGGTAGTTTTATTATTTGCTAGACACTGGTGTTTTATCCTTTCGACCAGACTAGATCTGATCTTTGTGATGTGCGAGCATAAATAAAAATGAATTGCGCAGAATATAAATAATAGTTTAATTCCCGCCCTAGGAAATTACAAGTACATAATATTGGCTGTTTCACTATAGACGCTCTACAGCAATATGATTAGATGACTTATCCTCAGAACAGGACCCATAGGCTTGTAAGTAATATTCTTCCTTCGTACACGATCAAAAGTAATGGGTCATTTTTTTTCTCTTCCTTGGACAGAAAATAGGTTCTATCCTTTACTTTGCCAGTTTACGGGAAAAAAACAGAGAATTATGGATAAATTTAAAAAAAATTTTTAACTAAATTAAATTAAACTATTTTATATCGTTTATCCGAACAGAAAACAAGTGATTTTTCACTCACTTGCGTCTATATGTTATGATGTTTATTCATAAAGGCAAGCCCGTGTGGTTTAGAAAGGCTTTTATATTTTTTTTAAAAAAATATTCTCGGAAAAATCGCTTTTATCAATGACAGATTAGTGTATAGCATAATGCTAGAGAGAATTTTTAAAATTGTTACATCCTTGTGAAAAAACATTTTTGCCTAAGTAGACAGGTTATCACTTGTGCTTACCTCTGTCGAGGAAGGTCCACCTTCTGACGATAGTATCCCCAAATATCCCCTCCTGGCTGGTATATAAGCCCTCTCTGAGGTGTTATAAGAAGCCCGCTGAAAGCTGTCTTTCCGCAAAGATAGAGGCTGACCGCTCCATAGCCTTTTACTATCATTCATGGACGAAGGAAAGCAGGCATTCTCGATTTGGTAAGGTGACATTTTTAATTTTGCTAAAAACTTCTCTTTGAATATAACGAATAACAAACGAGAGCAAGCGACTTATAATAATTTTTAAGTTGAGTCTCTTTTTTCACAGTTTTTACAGCACCATCCAGGAATTTGTAAAGTTTTGATTTTATCGGCTTGGTAGATTGGATACTTCTCTTTGAATATTAACGGAAACAAAAGTGCGCAGAGACTTATAATAATTTTAAAGTTGAGTCTCCTTTTTTTTTCTTCAACAGTTGTCACTGGGCCAGTCAGAATTTGTAAAGTTATGATTTATCGGCTGGTAGATTGGAGGGAAGGAACACACAGGCTTCTGAACTTCCCCCCCCCCCCCCCCCCCCCCCCCCCCCCCCTTAAAGCGGTGTCATGTGATGATAGCTGGAAACGCAAACATAGGCTTCCTCAGGAAAGGGTATGTCTTTCTATGTTCCCTCCTTTGGTAGATTTGAGACGAGTCCCCAACTCTTTATATTGAAAGTGATAAATATGTTATCTTTATGACTTACAGCCGTGGAAGATGGGATCAGTTCATCTGATATTTGAGGAGCTATGAAGGAAAGAACCAGATCTCGACAACGATATGATAACCGCAGAGCCTTCCCTCATGTCAGTTGATGACCTCGTTCGTGGACCTCTCTCGCTCACTGCTCAATCTGATTCTCTGTTGAGGTCACCTGCTGCGCAGGTTGCTTGAAGCAAACGGGCGACCTTGAAGCGACCCTGACGGTCAGTGGGAAGGGAAGGGGAACAACCCCGCAGTGAGAGTAAATGCTGGAACGCTAGTAAATGCCAGCAGAAGGGGTTAAAGCGGCAGAAGGGTTACGAAACGGCAGATGATGATGATGTACTGAAAAGGAAATCAATTTCGAGCGGGAGGTTATCACTCTTACAGAAAGTGAATAGGAGGAGGGCACAGTCATTCAGTTAACCAGTAAACTCGCCACATTTCGCCCCTTTGTCGCGCTAAAAAACTTTGCACAGCTTTTGCCCTTTTGTATGTGAATTAATAAAAATATTTGAAAAATCTGATTTTTATTTACATATAACTATATATTTACTATCTTCTCTAGTCTAAACATATATATCATTTATATATATATATATATATTTATATATTCATTAACAAATATCGCACACTTAAGCCTCTCCCATCTGAGAGGGAAAAAGTATATGTCAACGTTCTATAAGAGCTCTATCAGCACAAAGGTCTCTAGATGGCCTCTCCACTGCTTTAAGCTCCCCCACTGGAAAAGATCTAGCTGCTGGCAGAATAAACCAATACCGTAGTACCCGGAAGAACCTTTTTTTTTTTTTTTTTTGCTGAGGTCGACGGGGCGAGCAACTCTCCTCGGGGCGACGGTCCCATTCCACATTACCGACCCACGTTCTTTAAACAGCAGTGTTTGTTGTGAAGTTTGCACTGCGCGTCAGTGAGTCGCAGGCCCGGGAAAGGGGGTGGGGGGACCTCCCTCGGAGATGGTTTAAGCTTGTACACAGTCACCTGAATCTTGTACTGTCTCTCCATCTATCAGAGTGATTGAGTTTGGGGAGTCAAAAGTGATCATTTACCCCTTCCTTCTTATAATTAGTTAATTATTACACAGAAATAAGCTCTCTCTCTCTCTATCCCCTTGGGGATGTTTAAACATATTAAAATCTTGTACCCCTGACAGCACCTGAGCTTATGAAGGACCAACCCATTATCCATTCTTTTTCACACTCATTATCCTGGGAATATGCCACCTGCCACACCTGAATCTTTTTTGTACTGCTCTCTCCCATCTATCAGAGTGATTGAGTTTGGGTGTCAGAAGAGATCATTACCTACCTTCCTATACTTTTAGTAATTACACAGAAATAAATCTCTCTTCTCCCCTGGGGGTTGATTTTAAACCAAGTAAACTTGTAACCCCTGAAGCACCTCGTGCTTATGCAGACACCCATTATCACATTCTTTTCCCACTCATTATCCGGAATCTGCCTCCGGCACACCCGAAATCCTTTGTTCTACTTTATGTACCTACTTATTAATGCTAGGAATAAGTCTCTCTATCCCCTTGGGCCATGTTTAATCATATTAAACAATTACCCATGTCATGCAAACCCATCATTATCGCATTTTTCCATGGTCATATCCGCAGTGTTCCTAGATCGACCAATATATACTACTCTTTACTATGGTAATAATGTGGGAGCAGGTTTTCCTTAATTGTCCTGCTAAGTAAGAGATGTACTGTCTCTATAAAGATACACTTTGCAACACCGCTGCAAAGGAGCAGAGGTCACTTGACTACGTGCATAGGCATCTGTGATCAATTACTCACTTTAGCAGTAAACAAGACGCCTCGACCCTTCTGAGAGGGCTTGGCCCATCAGGGCTGAAAGGGAGGAAAGGGGGCTGTTACCCCCCTCTGGAGAAAAATTTCTCACAACACTTAATTCCTAAATGCCCAAATGAGGGTACACAAGAAACAGTTGGCGGAGGTTCAGCCACCCTAAACCACTAGGACTAGTCAGTTGCAGGCCGTCAATTACACTACAAACCCAGTTCTTATTTCCTCATAATCCCACAGCACCCTGTACCATGTCAGAGCTAGGTGAACATACAGGTAAGCCATAGGAGAGCTATGCTTGGTTGTTAAAACAAAAGGAGTCACAGCTAAACTTAGCTTAACATGCAGCAACTGGTCGCCAGCCTCACACCATGCTGACCTACGTGACTGCTTCAAGCACGCTTATCCTGCATACCAAAAAACACATTGGAAAAATACTACCTAGATTCCTAGAGGATTTCTTTATAATTACTGTTAGAGTTCTTTACAGTGCCCCCAATTGCACATTATGGATTATAAAATTATATTTTCAATTATAACATTCATACTTCTTATGGCACACTTCTCCATATATGTACATTACAAATGTCATGCAGAAACCCTGCATAACTCCCGCCCCTCTCCCACCACATGGACATGCCTCACTCCTCTCCCACACACATTGATATTGCCATGCCCCCTCTCCCACACACACTGGACATACCCCTCCCTCTCCCACACAACATGACATGCCCTTGCCCTCTCCACACACACTGACATACCCCAACCTCTCCAAGACTGTGACATACCCCGCCCCTCTCCCACACACAATGACCCCCCAAAAAATAGGCTCCGCCCATCTCCCACACACATTGATATGCCCTGCCCCTCTCCCATACTCACTGACATGCTCGCCCTCTCCCTCACACATTTGATATGCCCCCACCCTCTCCTACACACATTGATATGCCCCGCCCCCTCTCACACACACACTGACATGCCCAGCCCCTCTCCCACACACACTGACATACCCTGCTCCTCTCCACATACATGAATTACCCCAACCCCTCTCGATACACACTGACATACCCTGGCCCTCTCCCCACACACATGATATGCCCTGCCCCTCTCCCACACTCATTGAGTATGCCCTGCCCTCTCCCACACACACTGAACATACCTCGCCCTCTCCCACTCACATTGTTTTGCCCCACTCCTCTCCCACACACACAGACATGCCCCCACCCCTCTCCCAACACATTGATATGCCCTGCCCTCTCCCACCCACATTGTTATGACCACCCCTACTCCCACACACACAGACATGCCCCGGCCTTTTGTTATGCAGAAAGGTGGGATAGCTGGGGGCTAGAGCTTGTCTAAGGAAATGTTAAAAGTTTTACACCCATTCTCTAGCATAAACAGGCCACCCAGAGCTATCCCAGTCTAAACAGGAAAGCGCTTACTAACACCGTAAGTGTTACTTCAGGGTTGTTTAACAGGGGTTAGGCAAAAAATCCCAGTTAGGAAATTATATCTATTTATTCAACATACTTATATACACCCTCTAGAACACCTTAATACTAAAACTCATAAATGATGGTACACAAGAAAACAGCTGGCTGAAGGTCCAGCCACCCTTAACCACTAGGGCATAGTCAGCGCAAGCCGTCTACGCCATACATACCCCATTTCATATTTCCTCACTCATCCCACAGCTCCCTGACCATGTCAGAGACTAGGGGAACATACAGGTAAAAGCCATAGGGAGCCTATGGCTTGAGTTGGTTGAACAAAAGGAGTACACAACTACAAACTAGCTTAAACACGCAGCACCTCCGACGCCCAGCCTCCACCACCATGGCTGGACCCACGTGGAATGTCCTAGCCACGCTAACCACTGCATACCCAAAACACATTTGGAAAATAACTACTAGAAGGATTTCTTCTATAATTACAGTTAGAGTACTTTACAGTGCCCCAAATGCACATTTGAATTAAAAATTTTATTACAATTATAACATTCATACTCGAGACTGTTCAAACTGCCTCCCAGCACACATAAGGGGGATTACCAACAGACCCCTGGCAGTCTTCAAGCTGAACTGGACAAGCACCTAAAGTCAGTTCCGGATCAGCGGGCTGTGGCTCGTACGTTGGTTTGCGTGCAGCCAAGCAGCAACAGCATGGTTGATCAGGCTCGATCCACAGGAGGCCTGGTCTCAGACCGGGCAGCGGGGGCGTAGACCCGGGAATCTTCCAGGTAAATCCAGGTATACCTTATCCACTATATGTAATTACAATGTCATTGCAGTACCCTGCATACACCCCACCCCCAGACCTAGGTCTCACTCTTCTAGCAGGGGTCCCTTTGGAACGTTAGGCAAAGGAAAAAAAAAAAAGAAAATCAACCCCTACATTAAGGTCTGAGGCAAAGGGCAAATTGATAATTGGGGAATGACATACAATCACGGTCTTTTGGTATACAAATATGCAATATAACTAATTGAGGTACTAGGACTGCAGACATGTGTACTTGGTGCGGAACATAAAAGTGATCAAAGTTCTATGCCAAACGAGCCCACAGTCACACTTTTAGACAACTGTGTTAGGAAAGGCCCATCACAACACAGCATGGCAGGCACTGGGCGTCCTGATGCATTTACTAAATTACATCAAGCAAACTTATAAACGAGAAAGTTAAATTTGTACAAAAGTGCCCCTGAGGAATGCCGTTTTAATGAAAGTAACTCCACAATAGTTCAGTATGTTGCAGGACAGGACCAAACCTGTTTGTGCCCCAAAAACACTTTTAATCAGTAAGTACATTTTCCAGGAGTTCAAAGAAAAGGAAAACAGATTTTGATATTAAATTCTACTTAGAAAGCAACCATCACAGTATCACTCCATCTCAACAGCAATTGTGTGTAAACAAAACTGGTTTCCCATGAACACCTCTGCGAGGAATCAGGAGAGCACAGGAGAGGGGAAAAATATCAGGCCCGAAAACAACGGGTGGATAGTCACATAAATCTTGGTGGTCGGGACTGTGGACTGTAAAACCTGGAGTCATCACTGAAGACCCCCAAAAGGTGGACGTCCCAGGCCGCACTACATGTTCATTCCAAGGAGGCCCTGGAGTCACCCAGTGGTGATCCAAAAAGGAAAAATTGAAAAGAGTCCTGGAGACCAAAACAGCCTGGATCAAGAGACATGACCCAAACAATGGAGGGCATCACCGCCAGCCCACATATCACTAAAAACAGTTAGGCCAAACAGTCCCTTATAACCAAACATCAAAACGGAGACGAGGCATCCCAGCCAACACCTAAAAAAAAATGCAGCATACCATATCTAGCATGCCACTTTGATGTGACTGCCCCAAAACACACCACACACTATGGAACCTGGATACTCAGCCCAGCTCAACTGCCTTCTCCTTTGGGTGTGGTCCAGGGTCTCCATCTACTCGTCTACTGCAATCCACTGGAAAATAAGAATAGATAAGTGATTATTACACTACATCGTGCACTTTCTTTAATCACGAGACAAGGCATCAGCAACCACATTTTCTCTGCTCCCGTACATAAATGAATCACAAGATTAAGAGGGTTGGAGAAACAGGCCCACCTTGTAAAGTATCTGATTTGGTTCCTCATTCAGTTAAGGAACGTAAAGGATGATTATGGTCACTGTACACAGTTATAGGGTGAACTGATGATGATATATACACCTCAAAATGTTTCACTGCCAACACTAATGCAAGAGCCTCTTTTTCTTGGTGGCATAGTTGTGTGGTGTTTCTTCAGTTTTGCCGAAAAGTAGCTGACTGGCAATAATTGTCCCGCTACTTCTAGCAGTAACACAGCCCCAACACAGTATCACTGGCATCTACTTGTAGGAGATGGCACTATGAATTAGGACTAGGGCAGCACAGGGGCCTTTTAAGCAAAGCTTTTACATGTTAAATGCCCTCTGACACTTCATATCACACATAATGTTGCTTGGGGTTAGTCAGGTCAGTGATGTGGAGAGGATCACCTTTGACAAATTTGGACAGAACTTTCATATAATGTTACCATGCCCACAAAATGCATAAACCCCTTCGGGTCTGTGGTACAGGATAATTGTCTATAGCCTCCCACCTTGGCATTCATTGGGGCCACCTAGCCTGGCCCAATAACATGTCCTGAAAAGTTACCTGGTCATGCCCGAACAAACACTCTTTGCAAATTAACTGTGAGCTGAGCACCAGCGAGCATAGAGAAAAGCTCTCTAAGCTGCCTCTCATGCTCTGTCCAACATTCGCCTAAAAATAACCAAGGTCATCAATATAACACTTCACGCCCTTTAGGCCTGTATAAACTTCCTGCATCTGCTTTGAAAACAGGAGGGTGCTTACGAAGCCCAAGGGGAGGAACTTTGTACTGAAAAAGCCCATCTGGCTTACCAAATGCAGAGGATGTCACTGGCAAGTGGGGTTAAGGTATCTGGTAATAACCCTTTCAACAGGTCTTATTTACTGACATATTTAGCTCCCCCACTGCATCAAGGGACATATCCATTCTGGGAAGAGGAAAAACAATCGGCATTGTTATTTTAAATTAACCTTACGGTAGTCAGCTGCACATCTCATGGTGCCCATCTGGGATTTGGGAACCATCAGACAGGGGGATGCCCACTCACTCTCGCTTGGTTTATTAAATCATTGTCAAGTAGAAATTTCACATCCTCCTACTTTTTCTCTTTTGTGGGTTCATTCTGTAAGGGACTGCCAATTGGTCAGCTTCCCTTACATCGATATATGGGGCTTTAGCTTGGCTTACACGAGGGAATTTCCTCAAACATATCTCAAATTTCCAGAGGCAGGATTAAAACGGGTCAGAGTGCCTCGTTGTGCTCCGGGTTTTCTCAGGTTTTCACGGTCGCTCTTATGTGCTAGAACTTTAATTTGTGCCATCAATCCTATATGATACATCCTCTAGCGCCCTGGAAACCAATCTTGGGGGAAGATTTAAATGAGTCAGAAAAGGAGAATTAGTGGGCACTACCGAGCAGAGTTTACTTGCCAGAGGGATCATAGGCTGTGTTCCTGTGCAAAATAATAATAATTGAACTTTTCTTTGTCAGAGGAAAGAAAGTCTCCTGATACATTGTGTAATACTTAGTGTATTGTGATATACAGTGGCTTCCTTATTTTATAGATGATAACAGTAAAGTGTCATTTGTAAAACAGGTGAATTTGTAAATGACGTGATAGCCTTTACAGAGGGCAGGGGGTGCCAGGAAGTCGCCAGATCTTACCACAGTGGTAAGCTGATTTTAATATCTTTTGCCTGGCCTGCTAGTGTACTCGCATATAATCTAGTGTACCAGTGAAATCAGAATACAGTCCCCCCCCCCCCCCATCCAAAGCCGGGGGGTCGAGTCACCCCGGGGGAAACAAAGGGAACAGGGCAGCAAAAGGGGGGACTCCCTATTCAAATCACCACCCCAAACGAACCCAGAGAGGGAAAAAAAGTTAATATAAAAAAAAAAAAATGAAATCTTCAAACAAAGTTTTTTTAACCCTTTTAAAAAAAATTTTATAATGGTCTTATTTTGTTTTTCCCTCATCTGTCTCTGTCCCCAACAGGACAGGGGGGCCGGGGAATAATTTTTGAGCAGTTTGAAATTTAATTGACATTTTCGACAATACAGTTTCGGCCTTTAAAAATATAATTACGCAACCCTTTTTAAATCCACCCTTGAACAGAATAGCATTGTTTAATTTTTGTACCCCAAAAAAATTCAATGTTCTAACAGAAAGGACGATGCGAATGCGGTATTGAATTTACAAAACAATTACGAAACGGGAAAATGTACAGAAGAAATAGCCCTCACTTTTCTAAAAAAATGATGTGTTATCGACAGTGCCACCAAATTATTGAAGAAATTAACGACAGTAACAGAGATTTAAAAAAAAGCCTTTAGAGAAAATTTTTCGGCACTTTTCCCAAAAGGGGAAAAAATAATTATGATGTCGGAATTGGGAGGGTTTTATTTTCGACGAGATCGCGAACCTTTTACGGAAAAAAAAACAATGCTGCCACTTTTTTAAAGCTAAATTTAAACCGAGAATACTGGGGTGCTTGGTTTAGCAGCGGGGAAAAATTTATTATTTATTTTTCGTAGTGCCCGCCCGGGGGGACCTCCTTTCCCCAAGCAGTTTCCCCCATTCAAGCCTATCCCCTCCCGGGTTTTGATTATGTTTTAATATTAGTGATATTGGGAAACCGAAATATAGGTAGTCAGTTAGTCTTTTCTGGTGCTTTCGCCTTTCGGGAGATTTTATTAAAAAGGGCTCATCCTTGTGTCAAACCTCTAGCGAAAACTAAATTAATAAAAAGCTTTTCAAAAGACAGATCGTTTGGTCGTAACTGTCTTTTAAAACGGTCATTCCACTCCTAGTGTTACAGTAAAACGTAAATAAAACCCAAATTGCTAAAAATGGTTATTGTTTCTCTACCCCCAAAACATGGTGTACCCTTTAAAGGGCCCCTCTGACAGGAATTTCGGGTTTTTTCTCCCTAAAACCCCCCCAGGTGGGGGGGGGCCTGGGAGATATACAAATTTTTCCGCCCCTCGATCCGAGGTGGGGGATTTTTTTCGGCTTTAGCGGGCCTACAAAAAGAGCTTTACCTTTTCTTTTCAGATGGCTGGCCAAGTGCATTTAAAATTTTTGGAAAATAAATCTCGTTTTTTTATCATTTGGAAAAAAGAATGAAAGTGCTTAAATCTCAGGGGATAGATGTTTTAAAAAGGTGTCGCAAAGAAGGTTTTTAGGGGTGGCCGAGTAAGCAGGGTGACTAAGCGACGGGTAAAAAAATAAATGAAAGATAAATAAACGCCGACGAAGCCAGTTGCTTATAAAAGGATGTATTCTCTCTCTTTAAAAACAGTCGTTATTCCCATGGCGGGTGCGGGGCTGAAAACGGGGACTCAAAGTCCGTTAAAGATTATTCTTCCGGTCAAAATAATCCCCGCCCGCATAGATGAGACAATTGAGGTTCCATAGCTCGCACTCAGATTTTTTGATCCCTTACCAGTAAACCTTCCTCTCTCTCAAAAATAAAAGATAATTTTTTAAGGCACCGGGATTGATGGGAAAAGAAGAAATTTTAAAAGCGGGGGGGATTAGTTTTGGATGGTTTGGTCAATTATTTTAAAAAATGTATGGAAAAGGGGTAAGGGCCCAGGGGTTGGCAAGAGCATGCATATTCCCTTTGTTAAAGGCAAAGGGGATAAAAGAGAGTGCAAAAAATTAAGGGGGAAATCTGTTGGGTACCCGGTAATGTTTGGGGAGAGTTATAATTGAAAAAATTAAGAAAGACGGGGAAAGGATAGCAATGAACAAGGAGGCTTTTGGAAAGGTAGGGGGGGTGTGGACCAGGTGTTTTTCAGTGAAACTTAATGAACTTTTAGATAAGGCTAAAGAGGTCTTTGTGGGGATTTTGGATTTGGAAAAGGCGTATGAAGGGTGGATGGGGGGCAATGTGGCGATTTGCAAGGTAGGTGTAGGGGGTGGTTTATAAAAGCGTAAAGATTTTTTACGGGATAGTGAGGCTCAAGTTAGATTTGTAGGAAAGAGGGGAATTTTTTCCCAGTAAAAGTGGCCCTTTAAAAAGGATGTGTGATTCCCCGTGGTTGTTTAATTATTTATAGATGGGGTTGTAAGAGAAAAAATGCGGGGGTCGGGAAGAGGCGGGGAGTTAAAAGAAAAAGAATAAACACAAAAGGGGGATTTTCACAGTGCTCTTTGTGATGACACGTCTTTTGGGGAGATTCTGAAAGAATTGCAGAGATTGGTGGATAAAATTTGGTAGGGGTGAAAGAAAAAAATTTAAAAGGGAAAGGGAAAAATAAAGGGTTTAGGATAACAAAAAGATTGGTGTAAAGATTGAATATCAGATTGGAGGGGAGAGGTATGGAGGGGGAACGTTTCAGAATTTTGGGAGTGGGTGCAGCGGGTGGGCAAAAAGAGGGAATAAAAAATTTTGGGGGAAAAAAGGGAAAAGGGGTTTTGGGAAAAACTTTGGGGGCAAAGAATTTTTTTGGAAAAAGGGGGTTTTTTGGGGTAGTTTTAAAGTTTAGGGGGAAGGTGGGGAGAATGTTTGGGGAGGGGGTGGGGGTGGGGGAAATTTTTAGGGAATTGGGGGTTTTTTTGGTTTTTTTTTTTTTTTTTTTTTTTTTTTGGGGGTTTTTTTTTTTTTTTTTTTGGGGGGGGGTTTTTGTTTTGGGGGGGGTTTTTTTTTTTTTTGGGGGTTTTTTTTTTTTTTTTTTTTTTTTTTTTTTTTTTAGGTGTTTTTTGGGGTTTTTTTTTTTTTTTTTTTGGGTTTTTTTTTTTTTTTTTTTTTTTTTTTTTTTTTTTTTTTGGGGTTGGAGATGGGAATACACCCCCCTCGAAGGAGGGGTTTAAATTTCGTTTAAAAGAGGAAAGACCCCTTAAAAATAGTTGATGGGAAAGTTTTTTTTGGGCCCCTTTTGGGGGGGGGGGGGGGGTAAAAAAAAAAAAAATTTTTAATTTAGAACCGGGTTTGGGATTTTAATTTTTA
>NW_026494289.1:0-11865 GCF_026875155.1 Cherax quadricarinatus
GAAGCTCACCCTTTGTACTCCCGCCATTGCCAAGTCTACTTAAATGAACGTAAAATTTCCGTTGCCTCAAAGGGGCAGAAGGTCTCCCTTATGCTATGGCAGTTACTCATCTCTGCCTCCAAGGGAGACTACCCGTGTTTCTTATTCTCGTGTTTCAAAACATCCCCCCACTTCTGGGGTCCCATCTTCTGCAGCCTCCTCTGTTGTTACCCCTCCCATGGCCACTCTGGCATCTAATCCTTTTGCTGTCCTTGGCTCTGATGTCCCGACTACAACTCAGTCTGTTCTCACATCTTCACGTCCTTCCTCACAAGCCCCAGTATCGACAAGGCCTCGTACGACACCTAATACCAATCGCCCCTCTACTTCTCAGAAGTCCAAAAAATCCACATTGCTCAAATCTTCTTTGCCCCTTCCTTTCCTTCTTCCACCTCCACACTTTACCTTTCCAGTCTCTGTGCCTAGTTCTTCCCCTCTCTCTGGCTCTATTGGCCCCTCGAGGAAGGTTCCTTGATGTTGGTGAGGGGCTCTTGATTTAGGGAATTGGATCTGTGCTCCAGTTCCCCGAATTAAGCCTGAATGTCTTCCACCCCCCCCCAGGCGCTGTATAATCCTCTGGGTTTAGCGCTTCCCCTTTGATTATAATAATAATAATCTGGCTCTATTACAAGTGTGGAGATTCACCCTCCTCCTCGTACTTTGCCTTCCACCCCCGTCCCCTCCCAAGTTTCTCCCTCTTCTGCCACCTCCCAGGTTTCTGCCTCTTCTGTCCCCCCCCCCCCCACTTCTCCCAGTCCCTTACACTCTTTCGTCCCCCTCTACTTTGGTACAGTCCATTACTGTCCCAATCTTTACTCACCCTCCCCCTTCTATCTCCAATATGGTCTCCCATACATCTTTGAATTCAGAAACACTTGAAGCCTTTTCAGAATATATTGCAGAGACTAAAACCTTCAATGGACACTGCTTCACTTCCTGTTCCTTCTCTTCCCTCTCCTCCATTCTTTGGAACGCTCCATTCCTTCGCTGCTTGAACATCTTCCAATGCCACCCCCACGTTGACTTTTCTAACCCCTCTAGTCCATAGGTGCCTTTCCTATGGATTCCTGGTATTTTCTTCATTTGCCAATCATGGCCTATTTACAGTGGAATATCCGCACTCAGGGGTAATCGGGGGTGAGTTCAGGTGTTGTTTCCAGGTTTTTTCCCTTTTTGGTGCTTGCTTACAAGAACCAAAATTACACTCAGCTGTTTTCCAAACTATCACTCAGGCCTATAATTTATTGTATTCTTCAGAATCCTTTCTCCAGATGGGACCGTTTAATGAAGTGCCCTTCTTCAACGCAATGATATTCCGTACTGTCACTATTGTCCATACCTCGCCTGCATTACACTGGCAGCCCGTATCCACTTGAATAAGTGGTTTACAATATGTTTCTTTATATCTCTCTCCTTCCGAGGCATTTTCTATCCCAGACTTTGCCTTTCATTGTTTCAATCCTTACCACCTACCACTTCCTGTTAACTTGTGATTTAACGCCCACCCATATTCCTCTGGGGTGGGGTCTCATTGTGACTCACGTGGCATCCATTGGAGGCTTTTTTTCTCACCTCTCACCACCCCTCCAGAGTTTTAAATACGGGTACTCCCACCCCAATTTTGATTCCTCGTACTCATACTCTCTCTTGCTCGATCTATCAGTCGCTCCTTACTCCACTGCACAGACTTCACTTCACCTGGTCTGTTTCTACCCGGACTTACATGACAGCGATCATTTTCCAATCATTCTTACTTCTCCTTCCATATCACCACCTTTCCATAAGCCCTCGCTGGAATTTGATCGGCAAATTGGAAACCTTTACTTCGCAGCTCACTGCTTTAGAGAGGTTCCTTCTTCATCCTCCATTGATGAGCCTCCCTACACCTCTTCTCGACGTCAGTTAATACCGCAGCTTTCTCATTCTATAACCCCAAACCTCAGGCAAGCATTCTCTGAAGTGCGTGCCCTTGGTGGTCCTCACTGCTTGTGGTTGGCAGTAACGTTTGAAACGCGCTGCATGGTGCAGGTACCGTTACAATAGAACCAATGAAAAGACTTCTTGATTTTAAGCAGAAGGCGTGCGATCGCTCGCTCGTGTCATCCGTGATGCTTAAACGCACTTGCTGGCGACTAATGTTTCCACCATCAACCTCTGCTTCCTCTATGAGTGCAGCCTGGAAAAAAGTGAGGAAATTGAGGATAAATACTCTCCTGACCCGGCTCCTGTTCTAAACGTGTCCGCCCGTATTGATGTACAAACCTCTTGACGTTGCCATTGAAAATGGAACTCATCTGGTCCGTAATTGCCTGGGGGCTCCATCTATATGCCCCTCGTTTCTTTCCTCAAAGTCCTGCCAGAGAGTAGTACCCTTGGACTTTTCTTCTCTCAAGGAGAACGAGTATAAGTGCCTTTACACTTCAGGAAACTGGAGGAAACACTCTCAGCTTGCCGATCAATCGGCAGCTGGACCTGACGACATTCATATTCCATAATGTTACAACATTTACATCGTACACAGCCCTTGTAGTCCGTCTTACACCTCTTCAATCTTAGATGGGCACAAGGCTTCTTCCCCCCAGCTGTGGAAACTCCAATGTTCTCCTCCCTTTCCGCAAGCCGTGTACTACAGACAATGAGCCTCCCTATCAGTCCATCGCTCTTACTAGTGCAGTTGCCAAGTGATGGAACGTCTGGTAAATCGCCATTTATTGTGGTATTTAAGACACACAACAGTCCTCCGCTAGTGCAATATGGGGCTTTTCCGTAAGGGACGTTCTACCATAGACCCCATAACTACACTTGGATACGTAATGTTTGTAATTGCCTTTGCAAATAATCAACCTCAGTTATTTGCTATATTTTTTTGACTGAGAAGGGCATATGACAGAAAAAAAAAAAAAACTTGGAGGTATAATTTTTGGCCCAGCGCACTCCTTAGGCCCCGAGGCAATCTACCATCCTTTCTTAAGAACTTTTTTAACTGACAGACACTTTCCGTTTCGGTCAATAATGTGCTTTCCCCCGGACTTTGTCCAAGCTGAAGGTGTCCCTCAGGGATGTGTTCTGAGCAAACACATTTTCCTCCTTGCTATAAATGATTTGGCCTCTGTTCTTCCAACCAATATTTGGTCATCACTCTATGTGCTGATGACTTCGCTATTGCTTTGTGCAGAGCCACTGACTGTCATTCTCATATGCAGTTTCTCTCAACATGCGTCGACCGTGTTTCCACTTGGGCCACCACGCATGGGTTTAAATTTTCCCTTAGGTACCAAAAAACTCAACCAAATTACTTTCACTAGATGCTCGGTCATCTCCCCATCATCCTTTGTATCTCTATGGCTCTCGTATCCCTGCACGTGATACAGTCAGGTTTCTAGCCTCCTCTTGACCATAGGTTATCCTGGAAACCTCACATTACCTCACTGAAGCAACTTGTTCACAAGCCGGCTAGAACCCTTCTTAAAATCCATTGCTCATCTTTCCTGGGGAGCTGATCGTCGAACTCTGCTTCGCCTACATTCAACCCTCGTTTTAATCGGAAACTCGATTATGGTGACCAGAATTTATTCAGCGGCCCTGCTCCTGCTACTCTCTCTAGAAGCCTTAACCCCATCCACACCAAAGGATAACGTTTATATTGCCGTGGTGCTTTCGCTCTTCCCTTTCCCTGTTGAAGCCTCTATGCAGAAGCGAATGTTCCACATCCTTGTCTGATCGCCGTGATGGCCCATTGCCTTCGCTACTATGTACCTCTCAACGATTTCCACAATTCCTTCCATTATAGAATGGTCACCGAAATTAGTAGACATTCTTTATTTGTTTCGCACCCTTGTTTGCTCCGTCCCTTTTCTTCTTTCGCCTACATTCGCTCTGTTTGCCTTCCCCCTTCAGTTTACCACCTTTATATATTCATGTAGCATCACACTTTTCTCTACCCTAACCCGCCCTGGGGAAGTTCCAGCTGTTTCGGTCATTCTTTCTCACTACTCCCTAGCGCGAAAGCCCAACTGCCTACGGTGGCTTCCCGCTCTCTTTTTCTTGATCACTTCCACTCTCATTCTCATGACTCGCTGTGTACACAGATGGCTCTTAGTCTTCCAACGTGTCGGATTCGCAGCAGTGTTTCCGGAAAGCGTCGTGCGAGGGCATTTACTGTCCTTTCCGGCTACATTTTACTGCTGAATTGTATGCCATTCTTGCAGCACTTATTCATAATCGCATCTATGCTTGTGTCATCATTTTTTGTGGTAAGTCTCAGACTCCCTTAGTGCTCATACAGGCTGTACGAAAGAATTTGATACATCCACCCCCTAGTTTCTCCATATCCACTTTGGCAACGCATATCTCTACCAAGCATAATAAAGATAGTGTTTTATTGTTGGGTCCCTGGTCATTTTCGACGTACAGGGCATGAACAGCAGACACTGCTGGCGGCGGTCAGCAGTACATGACCTAAACCAATTTCCTTATAGAGGTGTTTCCATTTCTGGACTATTTTGCTGCAATAGCTACCCACCTTCACACCCGTTGGCAACAACGTTGGTCAACTGCTGCTCCGGTAACAACTTCCTTCTATTAAAACCGGCATAGGTTACTGCCGTCTTCTTGTCCATCAGCGAGAGGTTGGAGAACCAAACTCTCCCACCTTCGCATTGGGCCCCAACTCGTCCTTAACTCATGGTTATCATCATGGTAGAGGCACCCTGTTCCTCTCTGATGAGCATGTCAAGTCCAGTAACGATTAGCCACATTCTGTTAGCCTGCCCTCATCTATCAACGAGCACGCATAATTTACCTCCAACGTCGTCTCTTCGTTCTATACTCTCTCTTTAACCTTCCCATCCTTGCTGATGGACCCTCCTTTAATCCTGACTCTCTCATTGACTTCATTACAACGACTGATTTACTCCACAAACTCTTGATGATACCTTCGCACCGCCCCCTCAGTCAGTCATACCTTTTTCTAGTTCAGCGGGGGGGGGGGGGGGGGGGGGGGGGGCTTGCTGCCCTTTATCCTTTCACCATCCAACTGCCCCGCTGTTATCCGTAACCTAGTTACTCATCCATCTCCCTTTTTGCCACCTGATGGCCCTCGCATCCTTTCCCTGCCTCTGCAGCGCTGTATAGCGCTCTTGTGGCCTTAGACGCTTCTTTTTTATTATAATAATCCCCATACTTTAATCCCACACTAGCATTTACTTTTACTTCTCCATCTATAAATATGTTAACCATGGTGACATTACACATCCCTGAGAAGTAATCTCCCTCTCTTCTACACTCGAACCTGAGCCTCACTATCCTCATAAAAACTCTTTACATCATTTAGTAACTTATTACTTATTCCATACACTTGCAACTGCCACATTGCTTCACTAAATCCATAAATACAATGAAAACTTCCCTATCTTTTTTTTTTAAGTATTGTTCTATCTAGGCTGGAATATTGCTGCACATTAACAGCACCTTTCAAGGCAGGTGAAATTGCTGACCTAGAAAATGTACAGAGAACCTTCATGGCGCGCATAACGGAGATAAAACACCTCAATTACTGGGACCGCTTGAAGTTTCCCTAAAACCTGTATTCCCTGGAACGCAGGCGGGAGAGATACATGATATATAGACCTGGAAAATCCTAGAGGGACTATAACCGAACTTTGCACACGAAAATCACTCACTACGAAAAGCAAAAGACTTGGCAGACGATGCAATATTCCCCCCAATGAAAAGCAGGGGTGACACTACACGTTAAGAGACCAACAATAAGTGTCAGGGGCCCGAGACAGTTCAACTACTGCCCTCCCACCCCTCAGGGAAGGTTCCTTGATGTTGGTGAGGTGCTCTTGATTTAGGGAATTGGATCTGTGCTCCAGTTCCCGTATTTAACCTGAATGCCTTTCCACGTTTCCCTCCCAGGCTCTGTAAAACCTAACCTACGGTTTAGCGCTTCCCCCCCTTGAATATAATAATAATCAACAGCCTCCCAGCATACATAAGGGGGATTACCAACAGACCCCTGGCAGTCTTCAAGCCTGGCACGGACAAGCACCTAAATTCGGTTCCTGACAAAGCCGGGCTGTGGTTTGTACGTTGGTTTGCGTGCAGCCAGCAGCAACAGCCTGGTTGATCAGGCTCTGATCCACCAGGAGGCCTGGCCCACAGACCGGGCAGCGGGGGCGTTGACCCCCGGGAAAACCTCCTCTCCAGGAAACTCCAGGTATATGCTTCAATGTAAACACTTGATCTACACATCCCCTACCCATTCTAAACCCCTTGTTCATCTGCACCCTTTCGTTTAGCGCTTCTTTGATTATAATAACTTCTTTCTGCAATCCGGGTTCTGTTTTTACCGCTTAATTTTTTAAATAATAACCCTACCATACACTTTACCTGGTTTACTCAGTAAACTTTTTCCCCTATAATTTTTTAACAATCCCTTTGTCCCCCTCCCCCTCTTTATAAAGGAACTATACTCTTACAGCTTTTGCTGGGCGTAACTTAAAAAGTCCTGGCTCCTAAAGGCTGCTCAACCTGCTGTCTGGGGGTTTAATAATATTTAACATTAAAAAAAAAATAGGGCCAGCATGTACCCTATACAAATAGAAGCATAAATTTAACGTCAATAATTTATTATAAGGAAAGACAAAAACTCGTCTATACAAAAATATAATATTAAATAGTAACTTTTATATACAACCTACAATTCTACTCTTACTACAAAACTTCACCTTTACTCCAGTTTACATTAGCTCCAGCACCTGATAGTAACACAATATATAAAAGTTTATAACCAGGGAGCTCCATGACACCCCCCCCCCCCCACTCCCTCCCCCCCTGCTGGTCTATCTACCAGCGGGCAAAACATCATATCAGTACCCCTCCCAAAACTTAAACAGGCTTCTGCACACTATGGCCTTACAGGTAAACATGAAAGCACTTAAACACAAAATAACCTACAGTATACACTAAAGAAATCGCCAAACCACCTACTCCACAAACATCTTGCTCCCTTTCGCTGTGCTTCACCTACTGAACCAAACACTCGCCACTCCTCTGGCCAGGCCACTCTGCCTGTTTACCTGGAGTTTACCTGGAGAGAGTTCCGGGGGTCAACGCCCCCGCGGCCCGGTCTGTGACCAGGCCTCCTGGTGGATCAGAGTCTGATCAACCAGGCTGTTACTGCTGGCTGCACGCAAACCAACGTACGAGCCACAGCCCGGCTGGTCAGGAACCGACTTTAGGTGCTTGTCCAGTGCCAGCTTGAAGACTGCCAGGGGTCTGTTGGTAATCCCCCTTATGTATGCTGGGAGGCAGTTGAACAGTCTCGGGCCCCTGAAAATTATTGTATGGTCTCTTAAACGTGCTAGTGACACCCCTGCTTTTCATTGGGGGATTGTTGCATCGTCTCCCAAAGTCTTTTGCTTTCGTAGTGAGTGATTTTCTTTTGGGGCAAGTTCGGCACTAGCCCCTCAAAGGATTTTCCAGGTGTATATAATCATGTATCTCTCCCGCCTGCATTCCAGGGAATACAGTTTTAGGAACCTCAAGCACTCCCAGTAATTGAGGTGTTTTATCTCCGTTATGCGCGCCGTGAAGGTTCTCTGTACTTTTCTAGGTCAGCAATTTCACCTCCCTTGAAAGGTGCTGTTAGTGTGCAGCAATATTCCAGCCTAGATAGAACAAAGTGACCTGAAGATTTGTCATCATGGGCTTGGCCTCCCTAGTTTTTGAAGGTTCTCATTATCCACCCTGTCACTTTTCTAGCAGATGCAATTGATACAATGTTATGGTCCTTGAAGGTGAGATCTTCCGACATGATCATTCCCAGGTCTTCGACGTTGGTGTTTCGCTCTTTTTTTGTGGCCAGAATTTGTTTTGTACTCTGATGAAGATTTAATTTCCTCGTGTTTACCAATCTGAGTAATTGAAATTTTTCTCATCGTTGAACTTATTTTGTTTTTTCTGCAGCCCACTGAAAGATTTGGTTGATGCCCCGCCTGGACCTTGCAGTGTCTGCAAGGGAAGACACGTCATGCAGATTCGGTGTCTTTCTGAAAAGAAGACAGGGTTTGCTGTGGCTGACATCCTTTGTCTATGTCGGATATAAGGATAAAGGAAAACAAGATGGGAGCGAGTACTGTGTCTTGTGGAACAGAGCTTTTAAACCGTAGCTGCCTCGGACTTTACTCGGGTTGACGACTACTCTCCTGTGTTCTTTTAGTGAGGAAATTATAGATCCATCGACCGACTTTTCCTGTTATTCCTTTAGCACGCATTTTGTGCGCTATTACGCCTTCGTCACACTTGTCGAAGCTTTTGCAAAGTCTGTTATATTACATCTGCATTCTTTTTGTCTTCTAGTGCATCTAGGCCTTGTCGTAGTGATCCAGTTTGTTGAGACAGACAGGAGCGACCTGTTCTAACCCCTGTTGCCCTGGGTTTGTGTAACTGATGGGTTTTAGATGGGTGGTGATCCTTGCTTTCTTTAGGACCCTTTCAAAGATTTTTATGATATGGGATGTTAGTGCTATCGGTCTGTAGTTTTTTGCTGTTGCCTTTACTGCCCCTTTGTGGAGTGGGGCTATGTCTGTTGTTTTTAGTAAAAGTGGGACGACCCCCGTGGGCCATGCTCCCTCTCCATAGGATGGAAAAGGCTCGTGATAGGGGTTTCTTGCAGTTCTTGATGAACACGGAGTTCCATGAGTCTGGCCCTGGGACAGAGTGCATGGGCATGTAATTTATCGCCTGTTCGAAGTTTATTTGGCGTCAGGGTAAAATCGGATAGGCTTGTGTTAACCAAATTTTTGTGGCTCTCTTTATTAAAAAATTAATTTTGATCTTCGACTCTCAGTCTGGTTAGCGGCTTGCTAAAAACTGAGTCATATTGGGACTTGAGTAGCTCACTGTCCAGGAATAATACGTACGATCCCGGAACTATAGAACATTATTTTTTTTTACAATTTTTAATGCAGCCCACACTGCGTATAAAATAACACATGCCCCAAACCCCAGGTACATTCCCTCTTTCATACCATTATTGAACAAAAGTACCAACCCACACCAAAACTATAACCCCCTTTCCCCCCCCTTTTAACATTTTTCATGATCCCATCATTCCCCCTGCTTACCCCCATTCGTTCTACCCAGTGCCTCACGCACCTCCACCCCCCCCCCATTCACATCCAGCTTTTCTTCACTCCTAAAAGATGCTATGCCTCCCCGGCCATGCATGAAATTACTGCCTCCCTCTCTTCATCAACATTTAGCAGTTCCTCAAAATATTCCCACCATCTTCCCAATACCTTCAGCTCCCATCAGTAACTCTCCTATTTTGTTTTTTTAACTGACGAATCCATTTGTTCCCTAGGCTGCCTTAACCTATTTATTTCACTTTAAAATTTCATCTTATGTTCAGCAAAATTTGCTGATAATGCCTCACCCATTATCATTTGCTCTCCTTTTGCATGTTTTTTTTTTCAATATGCTGGCCATCTCCCACCGAGGCAGGGTGACCCAAAAAAAGAAAGACTTTATTATCATTCAACACTTTTCACCATCATTCACACATTAATCACTGACTTTGCAAAAGTTTGATAATATTGTTGGAAAAATGTGATATTGGCCGCAGACTTTTAATGTAAGTGTACCTTGCGATTAAGAAGGCCCCTCTCTCTCCTCTCTCTCTCTCCTCCTTACCTCCCCCCCCTCTCTCTTTCCTCCTTACCCCCTCCCCCCTCTCTCTCCCCCTCAGTGCTTAGATGTGATTATAATAATTCTCAACACAGTATATTTCCCTAAACAAAATATTATATTACTTTTTAAATGTAATTACCCTTCCATTCTTTGTATTTATCTTGATTACGCAACTCATTCCCCCAGCGTTGTACAACCCCTACGGGTTTAGCGCTTCCCCATAAATATAATAATCATAATTCAGTTTTTGATGTTTCTTTTTTTTTTGTCTTCAAGCCGAGGATGATGATGGTGTCTCCTATGAGAGGTTCTACACTTATAATAATATAACAGAGGGATTAGTACCGAACTTGCACACGAAAATCAATCCCTATGAAAGCAAAAGACTCGGCAGACGATGCAACACCCCCCCAATGTAAAGCAGGGGTGCCACTAGCACGATAAGAGAGACAATAAGTGTCAGGGGCCCAAGACTGTTCAACTGCCTCCCAGCATACCTAAGGGGGATTACCAATAGAGCCCTGGCTGTCTTCGGGAAGGCGCTGGACAGGCACCTAAAGTCAGTGCCTGTCCAGCCGGGCTGTGGTTCGTACGTCGGGTTGCGTGCGGCCAACAGTAACAGCCTGGTTGATCTGGCCCTGATCCACCATGAGACCTGGTCACAGACTGGGCCAAGGGGGGGTTGACCCCCGAAACCCTCTCCAGGTATATATATAATTTATATATATATATATATATATATATATATATATATATATATATATATATATATATAATATAGTATGTAGTGTCGTGCCGAATAGGTAAAATTTGCTATTTTGGCTTTAGCAACGCTCTTCTTGCCGAATAAGACGAGCGCAAATTTGTGTATGCAATAATTTTCGCAAAAATCATTCTGAACCTAACGAAAAAATATATTTCAGTGTGCTTGTTTATTATTAAATTATTGTAAACTTATTTAAAATATATTTAGTTGGATTAGGCTAAATTAAATTGCGCTTGTTACAACAAGGTTCTTTTGGTACAAAATTATTTATTTTTGCATTAACATACATGAAAAAATATATCTTTAAACGTACAAGAGAAACTTTAAGGACTTAATTTTAAACGAGTTCCTGCTAAATGTATTATATATATATATATATATATATATATATATATATATATATATATATATATATATATATATATATATATATATATAATATATATATATATATATATACACACCCGGGTTCGATTCCCGGCGGGTGGAAATTCCGACACGTTTCCTTACACCTATTGTCCTGTTCACCCTAGCAGCAAATAGGTACCTGGGTGTTAGTCGACTGGTGTGGGTCGCATCCTGGGGGACAAGATTAAGGACCACAATGGAAATAAGTTAGGCAGTCCTCGATGACGCACTGACTTTCTTGGGTTATCCTGGGTGGCTAACCCTCCGGGGTTAAAAATCCGAACGAAATCTTATCTTATCTTATCTTATATATATGTACATATATACAATATGTAATTTGTTTTCCATCAAAGCTAAACAGTAACATACTGACTGCGAAGCTCGTCAATATAATTATCACTGGTATAAGTCCAGGTTCTTTGTAAGTGTCGACCAGGACCAAAAAAACTCCTAGTGAAGTTGTCACAGATCCATTTCACTGTGATACCATAAATCTACATCAGTCTAAATTTGTATATATCACTTTAAAACTCTTCTTTTCCCATTTGTCCTTGGGTTTTCATTCTGTAACTAATTTTTCATTTAAATATACCGAACATAATTACATGTTAGGAATAGGTACTTGGTGTCGAGAAACTACACTCGGCTATTAAGTAAAACATATATAAATTTTGTAGTGCAGAATCACCAATAAAATTAGTAAACCCTTATATAAAGTATGAAAGTAGATGGGGGCTCTAGAAGCCTGAAAAAACAAATCGTCGATATTCTCTATGTACTTGACCTTGTCTGTCATTTCAATCATGGTTGAATTTGTACCTCTAGCGATCGCTTCACATTTCTGAAGGGCTAAAATAGCTTCATTTTGAAGAATATAGGTGATATTAAACGGAGTAGCGCTGAAAAAAACTCCACAGGGAGTAACTTGTCCCCTGTTCATGTAGCGGTTGTTGAGG
>NW_026494292.1:0-25730 GCF_026875155.1 Cherax quadricarinatus
CCCTTATTTTTTAACCCTTCTTTTATTAACTGACAAACCAGTCGTTCTCGTTTTTTCTTAATTTGCACATCTCACCCCAAATTTTTTTATTTTCGCAAAATTTCTTGTCAGTGTTTCCCCTTTATCTGTTTCCCTTTTTGCATCTCTCCCCCTTTTCTCTTCACCATTCTTTTACTCCCCTATACTTCCCTTTTTTAAAAATCCGTTTTTAAAAAACCCTGCAAAACTACTTTTTCTCTTTTTACACCCCCTTTTATTTCCTCATTCCCCCAACGCTGTTTTCCTCCTCCCCCCACCCTCCTTAATCACAAACTTCCCCTCACTTCTAATACTGCTTTTTTAAAAACTATTCCAACCCTCTTAAACCCCCCACTATCATAGTTGCAAGGGTCCACTTTTGCCAATGTTACTTGTATCTCACCCCCCTCCCCTCCCCCTTAGTTATACATTTTCACCTCCCCTTTCTTTTGCCTTTTTTTCCTTTCGTCCCTAATTTGGGTTTTACTCCAGTCCACACTTTTCAAGTGCCCCTCGTGATGCCCCCAATGGTTACCCAGCCCAATTTCTAAGTTTTTCCCTGTGAAGTCCTAATTGGTTATCCAGTCCCATTTCAAGTGTCCCCGTGATGTCCCTAACTTGGTTACCCAGTCCACATTTCCCAAGTGCCCCTCGTGATGCCCCAAACTTGGTTACCCCAGTCCACACTTCTAAGTGCCCCTCGTGTGTCCTAATTGGTTTCCAGCCACACTTCAAGTGCCCCTCGTGATGCCCCTAACTTGGTTACCCCAGCCCACACTTTCAATTTCCCCTCTGATAGCCCACAACTTGGTTACCCAGCCCACATTCTAAAGTGTCCCTCGTAAAGTCCCAAACTTGGTTACTCCAGTCCCATTTCAAGGGCCCCCTCGTGATAGTCCCAATTTGGGTTCTCCACCCCTTTCTCAATGTCCCCTGTAGCCCCAAAACTTGGTTACTCCAGTCCACACTCTGAAGTGTCCCTGTGAAGCCCCCAACTTGGTTACCCCCAGTCCACATTTTCAAGTCATTCCTTAGCCCCATAAATCTGCAGAAAGAGAATTGGTGACTTTTTATTACAGTATCAAGGTATTAAAGGAAATTGAAACTAAATGATTTGTGATCATTTTGCAAGAAATTCTTTAACCCTCAGATTTCTACACAGAATCGTCGCCAAAATCGAGCCCAAACGGGTTTATTTCCTCTGTTGCTCTGACACAACATTTTGAAAAGCCCCCTGGGAAAATTCAAAAAAATCATTGTCTCAAATTACCGTCGGATTATTCCAACGTTTTGGCAAAAGTAAAAACCCCCGGTAAAACATTTTAAATTTAAAAGATGCCTAAAAAATTTCATCTCAAAAAATTTTTTGTGTCACTAATTTGGTCAGCCTTCGAGGAACTATTAGTGTCCTTTCCCTTTTTTGTATTGTTTCTGATGCTAAACTTTTTTAATTTTTCTTCCATTCCCAACCCGCCCCGTTTTTTCTTGACCCAGTCAGTGTGGAAAAAATTTATTTCCTACATTGGGAAATTTCTAAAGCCCTTTCCCCTATTTTTGAGAAAACCGGGTCCATTATTGCACATTATTGTTTTTCCCCAATTTTTGGGCAAGCCATTTTATTTCTTGCTTCCGGGTATTTAAAACTGCAGCCCTGACATGACAATTTTCCCTTAAACCCTTACCATATAATATTTAACTAAACGGAGAATACACTTGGTAATATTTCCCTCAACATTACCCCAAAAAAAATTCCCTAATGCTGAAAATTGAAGTGACTGAAGAGGCAAATTTTTTATTTTTAAAAAAGAAAACCTGGAAAAAAAAGATCCCTGGGTTTTGGGTGGCTTCTGAGTTTTATTCCACTCTTTGTGGAAATCATGGCGTTTAGTCAACAAGAAGGTTTCTTTTAAATATCGCAAATCTTGACAGGGAATTTAAAAAAAAAAAATCATAAAAATGCAATTTTGCAATTTAATCGTTTTTTTTTCTTCTTATATTGCAAGGAAAAAAGGGCCACGGGTCCAAACTTATTTTAAATTTTTTGTACCAGGTCCTTTGCCTGTTGTTTTTGCCTGATGGGGCTTAAACGCTTCGGGTAGACTTGATTTTCGATGCTATTTTTTAGTGTTGTCGCGGGCCCTCCCTTCTTATCTGTGATTTTTTTTTGGCTCTTGGGTGATTCTTTATTTTATGGTTTTTATGACTTCTGTACCTTTTTCCATTCTCTGTACACAGTTTTCGCCTCCCTACATTGGGTGAAACAGGTCGTTCGGGTCTTCCCATTTTTTCTTTTTCCTTTGGGAACAAACCTCCTCCCTCCTTACTTTTTGTTGTCAACTGTCCATCTTTCTTTTACTTTTTCCTGCCAGTTCTTCTCCTTAAGGTCTTCGGAAGTTCCTATGTGTTTTCCCCCCCTTTTTGTAGTTTGTTTTTTCCCACCTATTCCTGTATTTTTCCACTGAGGTAAAAATAGAAAATAAAAAGCACAGAACCTTGATCACTGTAAAAGGGACCTTTCATATTATTTATCGAGTCCAAACACTCAAGTTGAATCAAGGCCCAGTCTTGTGGATCCCCCTCACCTCTCTCTTGGTGTATCTCAACGTTGATGCATGAGGTTTCCATTCCACATCCTCATTTGGTCTCCATTTTTTCGGGACCCCCTGGGGCCCGGGTTTTCCCTAAATCCCCTTGTGATTGAAATCACCCATAATAAACTTGCGCTCCCCCGTGAGCTTTTTTGGGCCCATCTGGGAAAATGTGTCGCCCAAAATTGCTTGTTGCTATGCCTATTTTGTTTTGGGCCTCCCAGTCTGTGGGGGGTATACATTACTGAAAATTTCCCCCTTAGGCCTACAAAAGTAGCCCTTTCGAAAATTCACCCTTCCATTCATTTCTCATTCCCAACGGTTTTTAATTTGATTGAACTCCTCTCCCCCCCTCCTCCCCCTCTCTTTCTGAGGATTTGAATCGGGGGGAAAGATTGCATCTGTTATCTGGTAAGTTTCGTTTCTGCAAGTGCTATTATGCCCGGGGGTGTCTCCTTGATTCTTTCATGCCCCCCCCCCGCCTTTTTTTTAGTATGTGTGCTCAGTGTGTGTGTGTTGCGTGTGTGTATTTTCATTAGTTGTACTCGCAATTGGGTTGCAGGGGTCGATTCTAACTCCCGGCCCCCTCTTCACTGGTTCTGGGGTTAATCTCCCTGAACCGTGGCTTTGTATACCTCTCTTAAAGCTTGAATGGTCCTGCCCCCACTAATTTTCTCCAAATATTCCCCTTCCTACACTTTTTGTGAAGAAATATTTCCCTAGATATCTGTGATTCATTTGTGTTTCAGTTTCCAAAAGTGTTCCTTGTTTTTATTCCCATCTCGGAACAGTTTGTCCCCCTTGTAGTTATCTCAGTATTTTATGTCGTTTTCATGTCCCCCCCATTCTCTTCCTCTGTGTGTCAAGTCATTTCCCTTAAAATTCCCCGTAGGGGAAGTTAAGGGAAAATCTACTTTTGGGGTTGGTCTTTTTGCAAAACCTTTTGGGTTTTCTGTTTCTTTACGTGCTTAAGATGTGGGTTTCAGGGCTGGGGCCCCATACTCCAAAATGGGGCTAAAATATACATGACGGGTTTGAACGATTCCTTATTTGATGTCGGGAAAGCTGTTCTTAGGTTTGCTAGGAGCCCAATGTACACATTATTTGATTGGTGTGCTATGAGATGTCGCCTAGATCAACGCCCCTGCGGTTTCTTTGCCCTTCCCCAATCTTCATGCTTTGCACTTGGGGGGGTTGAACTCCAGGGCAATTGCCCACTAGGCCTCACCCCGTCCAGATCCCTTTGTAGTTCTTCCCGGGCCCGTCAGATTTAAATTTTCCATAGCTTTTACATCGCAAACAGGGAAATTCGGATCTTTCCTTCCGTCCCCTCGTTACAAAATACCCGAACGGACCGGTCCTAGGGTAAACCCCCGTGAAAAACCCCCCTCGCACAGGTGCCCCCCTCTGAACCCGCGCGTACCTGACTTGCTGCTGTCTTCCTGACAGATATTCCCCCGTCCAGTGTGCCTTCCCTGTTATCCTACCCGGCCTCCGTTTTTGCACTAAACTCCCTTTTGGGAAATGTGTAAAACGCCCTTCTTACGTCCAAAAAATGCAGTCTATACCCCCCCTCTCTTGTCTTATTTCGTCCAGTCATGAACTCCAGTGGTTGTGAAGGGGTTTCCCGTCCCGAAACTGTTTGGGTGTTGTTGTAACTCATTTCTTTCTAGGTTTCCACACTTCTCCCGATAAAACTTTTTCCAGACTTTGATACTTAACATCAGTGACCTGGTCAAAGTTTGGTTCTTTTCTGCCCCTTTTTTTTAAAAAAAGGGACTAATTTGCTGTCTTCCCCACTCAGGTAAACTCCCGGGTTTTGATAGATGTGTTGTTTGTTGTTGGGTACACTAGCGCCTCTGCACCCTTCTAGGCCCAGGGGGAATATTATTGAGGGTCTGCTCGCTCAGAAACCTCTTTATTTTCCTGGGTTTTAGTATTGTGTCCAAACTGGTGGTGACCCCACCTTTCCGTCTTTTTTGGGTCCCCTTTTGTTCCCCGGAACTTCTTTGAATCTCATGTTAAGTTTCCCCACATACTTCGCATCTTTCTTGTGGTCTTCTCCCTTCCCTTTTTTAGCCCGATACCGGTCCTTTACGCTGTTTTCTCCTGATGGGCTGTACAACACTTTGGGTCAGTTTGGGTTCAGTATGTCATTTTCATATTTTTTTGTTTGGGCTCATTTTTACCTGTGCATAGTATTTCTGGTCTCGATGTTCCCCCATTCTCCTGGATTCTTTGCCTTTTATACTTGTTTTCCCTTTCCCCCAACACACTTGGTTTTGGATCCTGCACCCTTTGGGAAAACATGGGCTCATGAGCTTTTTCATTATCCGTTCCCTTGGGGAAAAAATTCCTCGTTTCCCCTTTAATTGTTCGCATTATTCCTTTTGTTTACTGACTTCTCTGCCAGTTTTTTGTCCCAGAACCCCTTCAAAATTCTTCATTCCCGCTTTGTCCCCTTTTTTGTAGTTTCGCTTTTGTCTGTCTTTTCTCTTCCCGTTATCCCCCCACTTGAACTCCCCTTTTAAGGGGGGCTTTGGTGTGGTGAAGAGGCTTTGGTTTAGGAATTAGACCTCGGTCTTCTTCCAGACCCAACCCAATTACCCCCCAATCCCCTCCCCCATCCCATCCCCCCTATTCCCCCTTTTCCTTCCCCCCCTCCTCCCCCCCCCTCCCTTTTGCCCCTTTCCCCTTTTTGTCCCTTTGGGGTTTTTCCCCCCGGGCGCTAGTTCCCGTAGGGGAAAGGAACCGGGGTCCATCCCCTTCGTTGAGGTTCTGCGGTGGCTTAGTTTCCGTGGAATTGGACGCCTGGGGATGTCCCGATCCCTCTCCGGTATCCCGGGTGCTTTGGGTGCTTTCGGGCGACGAGGGTTTTCTTGGAAGGGGCCCCCTTTCGGGTTCCGGGGTGGGGCCGAGGAGGTATGCTTTTTGGCGGAATTTCCCGGCCTCCCTCTCTTTTGCCCCCGAGGTGTCGGCAGATGGGTTTCTATCCCGGATTTTTAGTTTACTACAAAAAAGGGTGGGGTTTTATGGCAGGGGTTTCCCATTTTTTTGAAATCGCGCTACTTGCGGTGTTAGGCCCCTTTTGGGGCGCGGGGGGGGAGATTTCGGGCCCTTTCTTTCCCTCCGGGAAACCTTTCCCCCCCCCAGCCCCCCCTTTTTTTTTTCTTTTTTTTTATTTTTTTTTTCTTTTCTTTCTTTTTTTTTTTCTTAAAAACAAAAAGAAATAAGTAACCTAACCAGGGCACCCCCCAAACCCATGAACCGGGTTACCCCCCCCCCCTTTTTTATACCGCCCCCCTTCGGGACCCCCCTCGTTTTTTGGCCCCACTTTTTCAGACAGCCCCTCATGCCTCTGAAACCATTGCCGGTGTTTTTTTCCCTCACCCGTTTTCAGGTACTGAGGCCTCGCCCTAAAACCCCTTCGATTTACGGACCTTTGCCCCCTCCTCTGACTATCCCTTCCGGCCTCTCCCTTACGGTGCGGAAATTTTTTCAAATCGCCGACCCTTTCCACTTTGGCCCCAACTCGGCCCCACCCCCTAAACGCCAAGGGAAAATTTAAACCTGTGATGATATTTCCCCAAACCTTCTCGTTTTTCTCAGAAAGGGATCGACACGTCCTTCACCCCTTTTCCCACGCTCAGTTTCAGACTGAACATGGGATTTAAATTCTTCATTTACGCCAAACCTTCCCCCTTACTCCTATCTTTCTGACCATAGAAATTGGCAAGGAAACCCCCTATCCATGCTGGTAAAGATATTTCTTTTCGCTCTTAAGAGCGGTACGCCTTTTTTTAAACCGTACAGAATGCCCCCCCAGGAAATACCCTCTCTCGTTTTTTAAATTTCGTTTTACTTTTCCTGTCACTCTTAAAAATTTATCTTTCCCCTAAAATTTTTGGGATTTGGCCCGTCTTTTTGCCCCATACCATATTTTCAAAAAAAAATTTCCAGACATTTTTCACTGACATTCTAGAACAGCGGGAAACCCCAAGATCCCCAAATCCTAAAGGTAGACACTTTAACGTTCCCTTCCTGCCCTTGGGGGAAGACGATCCCCTAGAATGTGGCTCTTTTTTTAATTTTTTGCCCACCCGAAAAACTCCCATCCTCATTTTATAAACCCGGACATTTTTTTAAAAGTTCAAAAAGGGACCCTACACCAAACCATGTAAAAATTTTGCTGGCAAATTTGGCCACCCAGCGAAATTTTGCGATCTTTCCCCGAATGCCCATTGTGGTGCCGTTTACCATTCAAAAACGCCCTTGCAATCGGCCCTCCCTCTTCCCTTTAAAAACGGGTCTTGAGGTTCACCCTTCGCCTCTCCCCGTTGGGTCTATTAAAAGGGGCGGGAAATCCGTTACCCCCAAAGAGACAAAGGGTCTCCCTTATGCCAGGGCCCTTTTTTCCCTTTTCCCCCCCTACAAGGGGCTCCCCCGTTTTTTCTTTTTCCCCCGTGTTTAAATAAAACGTCCCCCCCCTTCTGGAAACCCATTTTAAAAACCCCACCTCTGGGTTTTACCTCCCCCCATAATCACTCCTGTATCAAATTTCCTTTTGCTGTCCTCGGCTCAGACTTTCCCTACTTAAAAACGCCCAGCTAATCCGTTTCTTCGAGTTCCTTCAAAAGCCTCAGTATCGACGGACCTGGTAGGGCCCAACCTCCCCCCAAAATTTTTTTCCTTTCCCCCTACTTCTAAAAGTCAAAAAAAGGTCCTTTAAAACACCCCAAACCCTCTTCCCCTCCTCATTTTACCCCCCCTGCCCCTCTGTCCCTGGTTCTTCCCCTCTCACTGGTTCAGTTACAAGGGGCCAGAGGTTCCCCCTCCCCCCTCGAATGCCCTTTCCCCCCCCGGGTTCCCCCCCAAAATTTTCTTCCTTTCTGAAACCCCCCGGGTTTTTCCCGGGCCATCTTCTGCCCCTGCCACATTTCTCCATTTCCCCCCCCCCCTTTCCCCCCCCCCCCCCCCCCCCTTTCCCCCTTTGGGACAACCCAAATTACATTTCCCAAATTTTTTACCCCATCCCCCCCCTCCCATTCCCAATATTTGCTCCCATAAAAGACATCTCAATTCCCAAAAACCACTAAAAGCAACTCTAAATATTTTGAAAGGGACCCAAACCCAAGGGACACTGACCCCTTCCCTTTTCCCCCCTTTCTCTCTCCTCTGCTCCATCTGCGCAACCCCTTTCTTCACAGCGCCCCGTTCCTTCGCTGTTTTAAAAAGTTTTCCCTGCCTCCGCATGGGGGACCTTTTTTAACCCCTTTTAAATCCCCTAGGGAACCCCCACCTGCGGGTTTCAAATATCTTTATTTATTCCCCAAAAAATGGCCTATTTACAGTGGAATATATGCGGGGCCCCCAGGGGAAAACGGGGGGGAGCTTCAGATTGGGTTTCTCCCCCCAGTTTTCCCCTTTTTGGGTTTGCTTTAAAGGAACCAAAAATTTCACTTGCTGTTATTTTTTCACATCTCAGGCAAAAAATTTATTGTATTCTTCAGATCCTTTTTCCCGATGGGGCCTTTAAATGAAAGTGCCCCTTTTTCTCCCCCTGAAAATTCCTTTCCATCACTATTTGTTCATACTTCGCTGCATTACACAGCAGCCCGTATCCACCCTTTCCCTAGGGGGGAAAACGGGTCTGTTTTTTTATAAATTTTCCCCTCCCCTTTTCGGGCAAATTTTTTTTCCGGAAATTTTTTCCTTCCGGTTTTGCCCCTTTCCCTCCCCCGATTCTTTTTTCCGGTGATTTTAATGCCCACCAATTTTCCCCTGGGGGGGGTTCAAATGTGATTCCCGTGGAAATTTAGTTTGAGGCTTTTTTTGCCACCCACCCCCCCCCTTTTTTTAAATACAGGTAAATACACCCCTTTTTATCCTCGGGCTCATACTCTCTCTTTTTATCGATCTCTCATCCCGCCCCTTTTCCCCCGCCGAAATTTGACTTTTTACTTGGGCTGTTCTCCCGGGCTTAAAAAACCCGTGATTTATTTCCCAATCATTCTTTCTTCCCCCTTTAAATTCGCCACCACTTCCACCCCACGCTGGCCCAATTTTTAAACGGGGAAAAATTTTTTCTTTTCTCACCCTAACTGTTTTTTTAAGAGGGTTTTTCCCTTTTTCGTCCTCCCCTCCAGGGGCTTTTACAAACCCTTTTTCGTCCTCCTTTTCCCCCGCGCTTCTCATTTTTAACCCCAAAAAATTTGGGCAGGCAATTTTCAGAAAATGCTGCCTTGGTGGGGCCCCCTGCTTGTTCTCGTGCAGTTCGTTTGAAAAGCGGGTGCATGGGGGGGTCCGGTACAAAAAAGAACCACAGAGCAACCCTTGATTTTAAACAGAAGCGTCGATCGCTCGCCGTGTAAACCCGTGAGCAAACCACTTGCTGGCAATTTATGCCTCCCCCATCACCTCTCTTCCTCTATAAATGCAGTCTGGAAAAAGTACGAAAACTGAGTGGTAAATATTTCCGCCCGGGCTCCGTTTCTGGGGGTTGCCGGGTTGATATAGCAAACCCACTAGATTTTTTGCCAATGAAATTGGCAACACTGGTCCAATTCTCAGGGACTCCATCTACCCCCTCTTCTTTCCTAAAAGCTGCCAGGAGTTAGCACCCTTGGACTTTTCTTCTCTCAGAGAAGAACAGTAAAAAGGCCTTTTAAAAATTAAAGAACTGGAGGAAACACTCTCGCTTGTCGATCATCGGCAGCTGGCCCCGACATTCATTTTCTATGCTACAACATTTTACATCATCACCCTCCCGTCCTATTACGCCTTTACAATTTATTTGGTCCAAGGAGTTCTTCACATTTGAAATCCGCCATTTTTTCTCCCTTTCCGCAAACCAGGCACACGGGACATGAAACCCCACTTCGCCCATTGCTCTACCTGCGTTTGCAAAGTAATGGAACCCTAAAAAATAGACTTTTGGGTGGTTTTTTAGAGCCCACCAAACAGCCCCTTTCCACTCTCAAAATTTGGGTTTCGTAAGGGGACTTTCTACCAACCCCCTTACTACCTTTGGGGATATAGTTCTAATCCTTTGCGAATAACCACTCAGTTTTTGGGCCAAATTTTTTGACCTTAGAAGGCATATACACAATTGGAGGTAAATTTTTAGCCCAAGCCCACTCCTTAGGCCCTTTGAGGGAATCTACCCTCCTTCCTTTAAAAATTTTAACTGACACATTTCCGGTTGGGTTAATAATGTGCTCTCCCGGACTTTATACCAAGCTGGAAGGAGGTCCCCCCCATGGGATGTGTTTCTGGAGCACAACACTTTTTCTCCTTGCATTAATGATTTGGCCTCTAGTCGTTCCATCAAATATTTGGTCATCACTCTATGTTGATGACTTTGCTATTGCCTGTTGCAGGCGCTGAACTGTCACCTCCTAACAGTTTCTCTCCAACAGGCCAGTCGACCGTTTTCCAATTGGGCCACCGACATCTAGTTGGTTTAAATTCCAGCACTAAGAACCCACCAAATTGCACTTTCACTAGAACGCTCTGTCATCTCCGATCATCCTTTGTACCTCAATTGCGTTCCCGTATTCCCTGAACGTGATACAGTCAAATTTCTGGCCTCCTCTTTGATCGTATGTTTTTTATCCTGAAACCTCACATTGACCTCACTGAAGCAACTTGACACAGTCCGGCTGAACCTTCTTAAAAACCTTGCTCATCTTTCATCGGGAGCTGATCGTCGACCCTCCTTTCGCTACATCCCACCCTTATATTAATCGAAACTTGATTATGGTGACCAGATTCTATTCAGCGGCATCTTCCCTGCTACTCTCTCTAAGCCTTAACCACTCATTCATCACCAAGGTTACGTTTATGCCTGTGGTGCTTTCGCTCTTACCCCAGTCGAAGCCTCTAAGCAGGAAGCGAACGTTCCATCCTTTTCCGATTCGCCGTGATGCCCATTGCCCTTCCTACTATGTACGCTCTCATGAATCTCCCGCAATCCTTCCATTTATAAATGGTCACTGATATTAGTAGACATTCTTTATTTTGGTTCGACGGCCCCTGTTTCGTTTCCGTCCCTTCTCTCTTCGCTGTTATTTTTCATTCGCTCTTGTCTTTTCTCTTCAACTACAACTTTCTATGTACATATAGCATCTCAACTTTTTTTCCCTACCCCCCCCTGGGAATTCCAGCTTGTTCGAGTCTGTTCTTTCTTCCCTGCCTTGCTTCGAAAGCCAACTGTGTCTACGGTTCGCTTCTTCCCGCTCTCTTTTCCTGTGACCACTTTCACAGTCTCATTTCTCATGCCATTGCTGTGTACACAGATGGCTCTAAGTCTTCTGATGGCGTAGGATACGCAGCAGTGTTTCCGGACAGCGGCGTACAAGGGCATTTACTACTTTCGGCTAGTATTTTTACTGCTGATTATATGCCTCCTTACCGCACTATCCTGTATTGCATCATGCCTTGTCATCATTTGTGGTTGTCTCAACTCCCTTAGTGCTTTACAGGCTATAGCAAAAATTTGAGTACACCTCACCCTAGTCCCTACCGAATCCAACTTGGCTACGCCGCACTTTACCAAGCATAAATATATTGTTTTTTGTTGGTTCCCCTGGTCCATGGTTGACGTACAGGGCAAAGGGGGGGGGGGGGGGGGGGGGGGGGGGGGGTGCGGGGGATGAACAGGCATACAACTGATGGCGCGATCAGCAGTACAATGTCCTACCAGATATCTTATAGAGGATTCCATTTACGGACTATTTTGCTCAATATCTTCCCACCTTCACACCCATTTTTTGTGGCAACAACGTGGTCTACTATGCTCGTACAACAAACTTCAGCTATTAAACTCGAGAGTATAGGTCACTGGCCGTCTTCATACACCAGTGTCGAGGTAGGGAGACTACACTCATTCCCGTCTTCGCATTGGCCATACTCGTCTACTCATGGATATCTCATGGAGAAGGCGTCTCTCCCTCAGTGAGAATTCCAAGCCCATTATCAGTCAGCCACATTCTGTTGGACACCCACTGTTATCAACGAGCACGCATGAAATTACCTCTCTCGCGTCTTCGCTCCGCTCTCTCTCTTTATTACCTTCCCTTCTCGCTGATGGACCCACCTTTCACCGGACTCTCGTCATTACTTATTGACAACGACTTGACTTCCTCACAAATTCCTGATACCTTCAGCCCATTCTACTGTCAATCTCTGCTACCGTTCTACCACCCCGTACAACCCCCTGCCCCGCTGTTTTCTGAGTAAAACCTGCTGATCATGCCCCCCTCCCTTCTGCCATCCATTTCCCTTGCTTCCTTCCCTCCCCTGCAGCGCTGTATAGCACTTGTGGCTTAGCGCTTCTTTTTGATTAAGGATAATAATTACCTTTAAGTGCTAAGTCCACAGACAACAAGAGAGCAGTTCACCTCCATATGTTATGTGACGACTAACCTGCGCTTCTGAAAAGTCATGACCAAGGATACATTCAGAGCAGACAGTGTGGCAGAAAGCTAAATGTACATCTTGATAATCCTTTCCATTAACTCAGAGATTTACCTTACAAAACCCTAAGGTCTGAATAGTAGAGAGATGTTATGCCATGAAAACTGTACTATATGATGTAGCAGGTCAAGGAGTGTCGTTTAAACTAAGTCAAGGTTGATGAAAACTCTCTGACTGCCACTAACAATAAGACCATCTATTCTGTTTCCTTTATGAATACTTTTCACAAACTGCCTTTGACAGTGAATTTGGAGTAGCCGCAGCAGTCTCTGTTGCTAGAGTCGCATGATCACTGGAATGTGTATGTAGGCACAACTCTTGTTGATGGTCATTAGCACGACAATACTTTAGTAAAGTGACCTCATTGTGGCATTTATGGCACATTTGCTTCACGAGCATGGACACTTTGGACTGGATGACTTGAAAAACCACAAAACACACAACCGTACCTGCTGCAGCTGTCTGTCACTGAGGCAGGTTCCACAGAACTTTCATTGCAGATCTTGGTCAGGAATTGCAGCACTTACCACTCGATAAGGCTGATTGGTATCTGTATACATCAGAATTCTTCCAGTTGAATCAGAGGCTCTTGCTGGTCATAAGGCAGTCTGGCTAAGTCCGAGAGTTTTATTCTTCCAATAAACGCTGCCATTAATATTGGTGATTGCAGGCCACTGATAAAAGCATCCCTGATGGGACTCTTCACAATACTGAGCAGCTGTCACTGCTTGGATAGTGACAGTCCTTACCAAAAATTTTCAGTGCTTGAATTTATGTCCTCTAAGGTTTCTCAATCTGCTGCGGCGAGGTTGCAACGATAGCGTGCAAAGATTTTCATTAGTAGATTTAATATACAGGAAACTTGAGGGTTTTGATAGCATCTTCATAGGTATTACACTCAGAAATAGCCTCATATATCTTAGGTGAGCACAAAATTGGATGAGCAGACTTAGTTTATCTGATCTTTTTTAGAAAGGGCTCCCAAGAAGTTTTCGACATCAGTCTTAAAACCATGCATCCATTCCTGAGCAGGCCGTTGAAAATCTGGGTCACCGTCAAACCTCTCATGTTTTAGTAAACGCTCCATTTAGTGATGTAGTCTAAGCGCAGATCACCACCAGGTAAAGCCCAGGATCTATTTCAATAAATTGTTGTGATAGAAACACAGGCCTTATCACTAGGCTTTATTGAACATAGAATCTTCATAGTACTTCGGCAACAACAAAATATAATGACTAAGTACATCTATTAACTGCTTCTACAGGGATGGTGATGTCATGGCATATGTCAAGAGAAAAGTTATAACTACAGCCACATATTTAAACGTCCGCCATGTAATCTGCATCACTAAATATATTATATAAGAGAAGAGAATCACCACACACCATGTGTTGGCGCCCATGACACACACACCAAGTTGTTGTTTGTGTTAAGGACCCCGAGAGGTGGTGCAGTATTAACCTGCTGCTGTGGGGAGCAGATACCTCCTCTAATCCCATCCCTCACACGTAACACATCAAAACGAGAATGTTTGTATATCCCTCAATCTTCCCCTTAAACCTCTATTTATCCATGTCTAGCCCCCCCTCCCCCTTCATAACAATCATTGAGCTGTCCCCTCAAATATTTCTGTAAACCAAACCTCCACCTTGCTCATCCATCCTCTATGCTTATAAATACTCTTAATCCTGCATTTAGCATGCTTCTCCCACCATTCCAGTAACATCCCCTCTTGTTTGCGAACCTCCCAATTGCCCTCCACCATTCCCTAAAAAACAACCCCTCCCCCCTCCCCCTCCCCCTGAAGTAGCCTCAATTCATTTCCCCAATAACCCACATACCTACGAACCATACCCTTCCCATCCACCTTTGCCAAAACGGTCACGATGGTCCGAAAACCTAAATCTAGTCGTTATTACATCGTTCTTACTGTTATATCTCGAGTTATATATATACGGTCCAACCTGGCAGCATAACCCCTCCACATAAACGTGTGCTCTACTCTCCACGCCATCGCCCCTGACTATGGTCATAAAACGCCCTGCATCCCTTCCCTCAATAAATCCCTCAATACCCCCAAGCACACACCCTGCCCCTCTCGTCTCCACATTCTTATTCCTGATTACACAGTTCCAATCCCCACCTATTATAGAAGACCATGGGTAAACCCTGCATGTAAAAAGCAAAAACCTCCCTTACAAAATCACCTTTACTCTGTATGTTACTATCAGCCGTACGCATATATATCCCCAGATAACATACTCAAATCTCGCCCCAAATCCCCATCCACCCTCACCACCCTCCCTCCCCCCCTCTGTCCCACATGAGCACGTGAGGAATGGGCTGATTCCGCTCACTGCCACTGCCACTCGCCCGCCCTTTTAATTCCACTGAACTACCATCATACATCCCTAAAACCCTATCAGCCTCAACTGCTCTGCCACACTTAATATTGTGTTCTTGAATAAAACATCACATCAATGTTAAAACGCCCACAAAACATCTTCCGAACCATACTCGTTTGCCGTCAGCATCTAAGGCCATTCACGTTTATAGTTTAACCACATTAAAGATCAGAAAGGGTGGTTTTCCTCTATTCTCTGGTCCTGTCTATTACATTTTTTGCTGCTTGTCTTTTCCCGTGCACTCTTGCCCGCATGGATCCCCCTCCGCCCCCCTGTGCACTAACCCTGCTCCTTCTTAATCACTCCCGCCCACATCTGTCTTCCTGAACGCTGACTGGGTAATAACCTCATCATCCGACGAGCCTCCAGCGTCTTCTAGAGTACCCTCAAACTCCATGTCAGTATTTTCCACTCCCCTGTGTCACCTCGAGCTTCCACGCAGCAACTGCAACATGCCAGACTCTGACCCATGGGCCCTGGAATCTGCTCAATCAGGTCCCTCTCAACCATATAGAATTCTCCCGCCTGCAAGTGTTCTCCTCCGCAGGCACGTCCATGAAAGACTTAATCACTCCTGTAAAGGGGTGCAGATGAATACTCCTGCAGGTCCCCCGGCCTCTCCACCGCCCACAGGCTGCTGCTCAACACCCATTCTTGCCTGCGGGAAGCATCCGAAGCCACTGGTAGCTCACATACAATTCTCTTGCACGCCCTCCACTTCGTCGCACCCAATTACTTTGCCTACTGCACTCATAGCCATCGCAGGGTGCCGCCGCCAGAGACTCGGGGGGGGTTGTGGCTACTTGCAGTTCCAAAGGCCGCGCGCTGCTGCCCTTCCCAACACCCAGGGTCTGGCACATGTTGTGTGTATGCAAAAGCGCCACACAGGCAACCGTCTTTGCATGTGTCCCGCTTAGGTCACATACGCTGTGTCCTAAATTCCTCCAGGACAACATGCGAGGGAGAATAGGTCTTCTCAATGTCCATCTTGACGGTGTATGATCCAGCAGCAGCCCTGCATAGATTCCATCCGGCCATCGACTAAATTATAAGCATGCAACCTCACCATATCGTGAAAAGTCTCTCTTATATCCACATCATCAGCTTCAAAGGAACGTTTTGCCGATCCTCACCCTGGTGTAGTAATTTTGAAGGCATCCCGCAAGGCAAACCTCCATCGCAAATGATACGCGATGCTCTTCTTCCTGTTACTGGATCACCGTCTTTCATACGCCTCCACTGTGCAGAACTTTATGAAGATTCTGAAGAACCATTAATTAAGACTGCTCTCCATGTAGTCCATCATTGTTCAATGCCAACCGTGTCCCCTATAACCGATGGTAATCAAAACAGAGGCATTTCTTTGGATAAATTGTTCCTTTTAACAAGGTACAACACACACGGGTTTGCTCCTCACTGCCGTAGCAGGCAGCCATCCTTGGTTGAAAACAGGAGTTGCGCCAACAGAGAAAAGCCAGGAGCTTTTGCGCAGTGCGTCCACACGGCCCGAGAGCGATGAGGACAATGAATTATTCCGAATAAGCAGCTCTGCATACTGAAATTAACTCACAATTTTAATTAAATTCCAAAAAAAATTTAAGATATCAAGCCCTTCAGTGGACCTGTTGAGGCTCTAAAATAGAATTAGTTAACTAAGGCTCTTGCCCAGAGTCTGCCTAGGGCACCCTTTTTTTTTGAGATAGGTTGTGAGCATCAAAGCTGCTGTCCTTGAAGGCATTTCTTTTAATGGTGAGGGATTAAGTCTTTGTTGATGCTTTTAAAACCCTGCTGGGTGGAGCGTCTCTGCAGGCAGGGTATCTGGCCTGCAAATTGCTTAACCACACGGTGGCCCCCATGCATTTACTAAACTGTATTCAGACACCAATTCATGTTTCAGCTTGTCTGGAAGGTGAGGCTTGCTCTTATAAAGCTGGGGGCCTTTTGATGAAGATGGACACTAGGTTGATTTTTTTATGGCATAACCATTCCTTGGGGATGGCCTTGGTGCAGCTTTCATAGCGGAACTGGTGGAAATACTTTCTCATTACTTTATCTTAATACGTTTTAAATACCAGAACTTCAATCAATGTGACCCTCAACTCTTGTATTCATGTTGTCCTCATTGATTCTACTTTTTGTTGTACTGCATTCAAGATAGTGATACTATTCCCTATCATCATAACCACGTCATTCCTCTGCTCATCCTCATTGCTGCGTAAAGTGGCAATTGAGATGTGAAAACTGGGAGCTCTTCAAATTTATACCCTAACAGACACCGAATTTCTCTGTCTTTGCTCGCTGTCTCTTTCTAAGACTGGTCCCGAGGTGGTAATAGTAGTGATGTACAACCCTGCCACGTAAAACATCAAAGAAACATCACAAGAATACTCAAAACAACTGAACAATGGTAGATACATTAACTAAGGTACCAGAGGGTCCCACATGGGCACGGCAAAGTTACGGTTATGGGGGACTTTAACCATAAGGAATTGCAAAAATCAGAGCCACATGGAGTAACCAGAAATGTGGAGGGCTAAAAATATGGAGGTGGTAAAGGAGAACTTCCAAGTAACCAAAATGTTAAGGATAATACAGCCCGAGGGTGAGAGAGAGGATAGGATGAACCTGCAAGGCTGGACATTGTATTCACCCTGAGTCTATCGCCTATACTACATACGAGATGCCCTTTGCACTAGTGACAACGTGGTCCCTGAGTTTTGATATACCTTTGTAAAGTAAAAATGGAGAGTGAAACGGCATGGGAAAGAAGTGAGAAGACAAACTTCCAAAGAGGGGACAACACAGGCATGAGGTAATGTCCTGCATGAAAAGGGGAACCAAAGCAAAGACAGTGAAGAGAGATGGAGTATGTGGGCCAGAAAGTGGCTGAAAGGCAGAGCAATTTCATACTCAGTGACAAGAGAAGCAAGGAAAAAACAGAGTGGAGCCAATGAACTGCAAAAAGGTTACAGCCTAAATGTGCCTACATAGCATGGAACAAATATAGATGGGCGGAAAGTGTCTCGAGAACATGAACGGAGCTGAAAAACCATATATAAACATGTACCAATAAAATGGGTGGCCAACGGTAATCTGAGAATGACATAGCAACGAAAACAAATCGCGATCCAAAGTTTTGTTAAGTCACATCAGGAGCAGAAAATCAGTAATGGTCGCCTGCAAACGCAACTGAAAAAGTAGAAAGGTGAGTAATTTTCACGAAGGAATGACTGGGAAGTTTGTTGAGGAACTCGCAAGAAAATTTATGGAGGTATTCTCAGTGGAGGGCTAACCATGAGCCAAAGTAGTATAGACGTTCAGCAGCAAGGCACTTAGCTCAATACACTCAACCGTGATGAGGTGAAGCTTTTGTGTAAACTAGAGATTTCAAGCAGTGGGAAGACCACCAGATAATATTTCCCCATGGATCTTCAACAAGTCAACTGGCACAGGGCAGACTGCTGCGTAGAAAACCGCAAATATGGTCCCAATTTTTAATAAAAGGAGAACCGGGTTACATGTCATGAACCTCAAATTTCGAATGTATTGGTTTATTCGAACTCTTCAAAATAGAACCCATTTTTCGAACCAACTTGGTCCCTATTATCGATCTCACCCTCAACCCATATTTTCGAGACTGCCGGTACTGGGGCCTGTCCGGCAGTCCCCTTCTCTGTCAGCGTCCCGCACGCAGGCGCCATGAGCCATCTGGTTTTGTTGATGCTTGATGAACACTAACTTGCGCTCCATTCAAACATTTAAACGATTATATCATTGGTTTAGTGCTTATGGGAACTGTGAATAAGTACAATGGAACCAAAGAAATCTGCTAGTGGTACCCCTGTGGTAAAGAAAATGAGAAACACCATAAGATGTGAAGAAGGAAATAATACAGAATGTAATGAGTCAAAGTGGAATGATGTCCAAACGTCTAAGGAGAGTACCGCCCCCTGGAGCAAGCTGAAACAAGCCATCTTGCAACTAAGTTCAGTGACATGAACCATGTCCCATTTTAGGGAAATCTTAAAGAGCAACAAGAAATATGAGAACTGTGGACAGTTATTTTGTGAGACAGGTGTGGTACCAGGTGAGCTCGGCAAGGCTGTGGTCCTAGTGGCATAAAAGAGCAGAGAAGGGAAGTAACCCCATAGAGGGCTTTGATACCTAAATCCTTAATGTAGTGGGATTCCACGATATCCAATTATAGTCCCTTAAAAATAACTCGGGAATCTTCACATGTCCCACCATTACTGTACAAGCGGGGCGGCCCATGACCTTTCACATGCTATTTCATTACTTTTTAAAACAATTCACTAGAAACTAGCACCTCCCGGAACTACTCAAGATGCAAGGTTTATCAACCAATACCATAAAGGTGGTGACCCTACAGACTTAAACGCACTATAAGGCCAATATCAAACTTACCATTGCTATCCAAAATCTTTGAGAAACTCGTTCAAAAGGAGACAATATTCCTTTATAACGGCACAAACATACTCACCACCTGCCAATATGGATTCAGAAAAATAAATACACAATGATGCAATCATAAAAATGCAGATCTGCTCTACACAGGGCATTGGAAAATAAGGAATATCCACAAGAATTTTTATTGACCTAAGAAAAAGCTTTTGAACACAGTAGACCACGACATCCTAAGTCTCGCAAAACTTGACAACACTACGGTTAAGAGGCCATGCGCTTGCTTATTTCAAATCTTACCTCACTAATAGGTTATCCAGTATGTCACCATTAAAAACACAGCATCAACAACACTGGCCCACTTGATACTGGAGTTCTGCAGGGAAGTGCCCTGGTCTCCCCTGGCTCTTTCACCTCCTATACATCAATGATCTTCCAAACCGTATCCCAACACCTGAAACCCATCCTCTTTGCTGACGACAACGACTTATATGGTCATCTCTCCACCCTAATCTTTGCCAACCTCAACACCATTGTTAACGAGGAACTGATCAAAATATCGACTTGGATGACAGCCAATAAACTACGCCTTAACACTGACAAACCTACTATATTATGTTTTTGTAGCAGAAGCAGAGATGCACAAATAACATTAAATGCGACAGACACACTCTAATTACCAACATAATGAGCCAAATTCCTAGGCTGCTATAACCTTGGCAACAACCGAATTCCAGCACCCAAATCCAACACATAACCAAAAAAGTTCCAAAACAGTTGGGATCCTCTCCAAGATACGATACTACTGCCGCAAAATGCCCTTCTCCACACTATACCAACTCACTTATTTATCCCATATCTCACCTATGCGTATTTGTCTCTAAAAGGGATCAACTGCAGCCAACACAACCTAAAGAAGCCAATAATAACTAAAAAAAAGCTGCAGTAAGAATAATCACTAAATTCCCATCCCTGCAACACAACCCCCCACATCTCATAGATCTAAACTTACTCCCTGTTCAGTACATCCACACTTACTACTGTGCAATCTAAACAACATCTACAGACCTTAAACTCCAATATCAACCTTGACCTAAAACGCTTTCTTGATAGTTTGGTGACAGTAACGCCACAGCATAACAACACCAGACACAAACATCTCTACGGACATTCCCCGTGTCCGACAAACCTTTACAAAAATTCAATGTATGTCAAAGGCCCTAAAATCTGGAACACCCTACCTGAGTACTCTAGAACTGCAGACACATTCATCACCTACAAAAGCTAACCATTAGAGAACATCTTATCCCCCTGAATACATCCCGTCAACTAACTACAGCGAATACCACCTGGTGGTTCACACGTACACTCACTCCACAATAACCATTTGACCATAAACAGAATATTAATCTCAATTAAAATAATGAATCCTGTGATACTCCAATACTGAAACTAAGTACTACTGTGGGCAAAACAAAAGCATTGCACATTGCTAAACTCCACAAACTAGCATTTAGTCACTTAGCCATAAAACCACCTTATACCTCATAAATTTGTAATATTTTAAAATTAAGAAATTAAACTAATGTCTGCCCCCCGAAATGCCTACCATGCTAGTTGTTTCTAGTGTACACCTGTATATCATTTATTACTACATGTAAACCCTTCCCACAAGAACCAAAATTCTGTAAACTCAGCATTGAAATCCTTATAGAGAAATAAACTAACCCAAACTTCCCTCACTCCTCCCTACTCCAGATGCCATCACCATCTTCAATAAAGGTAAGTAAAGTAACTATTTTATATGTTTAGTTTTAAATTTAATATACATAATTTGAAAAATACTTATATTTTTGTGTGTATGTAAAACTATTATTAATCTCTATAAAAATGTATTTTTTTTTGTAATATTTTGTGTTTCCTGGAACGATAATTGAATTTCCATAATATCTTATTGGAAATATTGCTTTCGCTTTTCAGGACTTTCGAATTTAGAACTAACTCCTGGAACGGATTAAGTTCATATTTGAGGTTCTGCTGTAGTATTAAACTATAGACCGGCAGTTGTCACTGAAGTGCATATATGTAGGATATAAGGTATCCAGAAGAGTGGTGGAGTCACCTAGAACAGGAGTGTTTCATACATGACAACTCATCACAACAGAAAGATATGGTAAATCCTGTCTCACAGACCTACTTGGAGTCAACAGCAAGGTAACAAAGTAAGGTAAGGAGAGACGATGGGTTGATTGCATCTTCCTGGAGTGTACCACATACAAGACTGGTCTTGAATAACAGCGAAAGCACTACAATGGATCAAGGCATACCCAACAGGAAAAGGGAACAACAAATATAAATTGGCCCATGAAGAAGGTTTGGAATGTATGCAGTGTGATGAGTGTGTTCCACAAGGATCAGTATGGGACTAGTACCAATTTCTTTCTTGTATAGTTAAATGATATGATGACAGGGATAGATCAGAGGTGTTATTGTTTGCAGGATAGACCACAAGTGAATCTGCACAGGCTGCAGATATGGCTGATACAAGGTGGCTACTGAAATATTTAACTACTGTAAGTGAATAAGTATGGAGTTCGAGAAAAGGTAAAGATGACCGTAGATAGAGTACAGGCTCGGAGGGCAAGAGGCTAGCAAAACCAAGCATATTATTCTGAGTATGCACATCCAAGGGCAAATACTGTATAGGAACTGTGTGCCTGGCAAATTTAAGACTGCTTCTACTAGTGGACCCCGCCTCCTGTAAAGTCTTTGAGGTCTTCCACACCTCAACCTTACCTGGATTTACGCCTGGAGAGAGTTTCGGGTCACGCCCCCGCGGCCCTTCGTGACGCAGGCCGGGGTCCTGGTGGAATCAGCGCCTGATCAACCAGGTTGTTGCTGCTGGCTGCACGCAAACCAACGTACGAGCCACAGCCCAGCTGTGGCTTCATATTGTTCCAGACCATGGAGCTAGACTCTTCTCCAAGCTGAGAAAGACCGACCACCTCAAATTATTTCTCCAAGGTTGATGGACTGATTACATCATCTTTACCTCGTCACTACTCCTGCTGCCTACAATACATTCTCCTCTGTATTTGACTGAAGAAGTCTACTAAGTAGGCGAAACGTTTTAATAAATAAGATACTCAACTGTTATACATGTCTTACTCATCATCAGGTTTTCAGGTACCATCTATGATGTCTTCTTTACATGGACTCTCATCACATGACTAATTTTTGCTTTCTGAGAATCCTTATGAGTTTTAAGATTATGATTTTCATTTGTATTAGGGCATCCTTTGGTCTTATGATCTACAGATGAAGCATTATTTTTTTACGAGTAAGAAATATTCGTAATGAATTTGTCTAATATTGCCACGAATTAATATTCAGTACTTTAAATATACACAAAATTTCCATGGATATTACGCAGGTATACAGTCGTCATAACTATTATTTCCTCCGCATGTTATAGTATTTTATGATGATGTTTTCAGTTTAACAACTCGATTTATTATTCAAATGTTCTTGTCTCTGGAGGTCAGCAGCTGCGCACTTCACACTCTGAAAGTTGACTCTGACCAACCAAACTTTGTCTTGGATTGTTTACAGATGAATTCTCCAGACACCTCCCAACCACTTTGTAAATAAATTATAGACATTATGTATGATACCACCCTGAATAGCCTTGAATTCTCAGTTGTCAGTTTAAACAAATCCTAAATTCATGGAAATATTCTCACTGATTTTGTAAACTAATTATAGTCCCTCACTTTACCAGAGAAACCTATTCATCCTATGGATGTATATCATAGGAGCTGCTAATTGCTACAATCATAGTCGCTAAGTGCAGGTGATGAATATATTATGAATTGCGTGAATTTTTTTTTACATGAATTTACTAAATATAGAATCATATATACTGAATTATGTAACAATTGTGTATAAAGTATATGGCCTAGATTCGAGACCCTTTCGAGAGTGATTTCCCCGTGCACTCTTCCCGCATGGATCCCCCCCCCCCGGCACTCCCCTGCCCCCTTCTTAACACCCCCGCCCACATTTTTTCCCAAAAGCTGAGCTGTGTAATACCTCATCATCCGACGAGCCTCCAGCTGTCTTTCTAGATGTACCCTCAAACTCCATGTCAGTATTTCCACTCCCCCTGTGCACCTCAGCTTCCACCCTGCAGCAACTGCAACATGCCAGACTCTGACCCCAGTGGCCCGGGAATCTGCTCAATCGGGTCTCCTCAACCATTAGAATTCTCCCGCCTGCAGAGGGGTTTTCCCCCGCGGCACGTCCAGGAAAACTTAATCAACTCCTGTAGGGGTGCAGATAACTCCTGTAGGTCACCGGCCTCCCCCCACCCCACAGGCTGCGCCAACACCCATGTCTGCCTGCGGGGAAAGCATCCGAAGCCACTGGTAGCGTCACACAATTCTCTTCCCCCCGCCCTCCACTTCGTCCCCCCAAATTCCCTTTTGCCTACTGCACTCATAGCTTGGGCAGAGGTGCCGCCAGAGAGACTCTGTGGCTACTTGCAGTTCCAAAGGCCGCGGCGCTGCTGCCTTACCACACCCAGCTGCCATGTGGTAAAAAAAGCGCCACACAGGCAACACGTCTTGCATTGTCCCGCGTAGGTCACATACCGTCTGTGTCCCAAATTCCTCCAGGACAACATGCGAGGGAATAGGTCTTCTCAATGTCACTTGACGGTGTAAGATCCAGCAGGCAGCCCTGCTAGATTCCATCCGTCCCTCGACCTTAAAGTTATAGCAAGCACCTCACCATATCGTTGAAAAATCTCTCTGATAACCACATCATCTGCTTCAAAAGGAACGTTGCGGATCCTCACCCAGGTGTAGTATTTTGAGGCATCCCGCAGGCATACCTCCAGTCCAATTTATACGGCGATGCTCTTCTCCTGGGACTGAGTCACCGTCCTTTCATACGCCTCCACTGTGCAGAAATTTTATGAAGATTCTTGAAAACCATTAAGCGTCTTCCATGTAGTTCATCATTGTCAATGCCCAAAAGTGTCCCCTATAATCGGTTTGGTTTAAAAAAAACAGAGGCATTCGTTGGATAAATTGTTCCTTTAACAAGGTCAACACACACGGTGTTGCTCCTCCTGCGGGAGCTGGCAGCCAATCTTGGAAAACAGGAAGTTGCGCAACAGAGAAAGCAGGAGCTTTTGCGCAGTGCGTCCACACGGCCCGAGAGCGATGAGGGGCAATGAATTATTCCGAATTAAGCAGCTCTGCAAAACTGAAATCACTCACAATTTTAATTAAAAATTTCCAAATTAAGATATCACCTTCTAGTGATGTTGAGGCTCTAAAATAGAATTAGTTAAGCTAAGGCTCTTGACCCGAGTCTGCCTTGGGCACCCTTTTTTTTTTTGAGAGAGAGTTGTGAGCATCATAGCTGCTGTCCTTGAAGGCAGTTTCTTTTAATGGTGAGGGATTATAGTCTTTGTTGATGCTTTTAAACCCTGCTGGTGGAGGCGTCTCTCAGCAGGGTATCTGGCCTGCAAATGCTTAACCACACGGGGCCCCATGCATTTACTAAACTGTATTCAGACCCATATTCTTGTTTCAGCTTGTCTGAAGGTGAGCTTGCTCTTAAGCGGGGGCCTTTGGATGAGGGGGACACTAGGTGTTTTTTTTTATGGCATAACATTCCTTTGGGGGATGGCCTTGGTGCATTTTTCCCAGAGCGGATGGTGAAATACTTTCTCATTACTTTATCTTAATACGTTTTAAATACAGAACTTCAATCAATGTTGACCCTTCAACTCTTGTTCCATGTTGTCTCAATTGATTCTACTTTTGTTGTACTGCACTTTAAGATAGTGATACTATTCCCTAACATCATAAAACACTCATTCCTTGCTCATCCCATTGCTGCTTAAAGTGGCAATGTGAGTGTGGAAAACTGGGAGCTCTTCAAATGTTATACCCTACAACACCGAATTTCTCTGTTTTTTCTCTTCTCTTTCTAAGACTGGGGTCCCAAGGTGGTAATAGTAGTGATGTACAACCCTCCACTAAACACAAGAAACTATCACAAGAATACTAAACAACTGAACAATGGTAGATACATTAATAAGGTAGCCAGAGGGGCCCACATGGGCACGCAAAGTTACTGGTTTTTGGGGGACTTTAACATAAGGAGATTGCAAAAATCAAGAGCCACATGGGGAAACCAGAAATGTGGAGGGGTAAAAATATGGAGGTGGTAATGGAGAACTCCATGTACCAAAATGTTAAGGATACAGCCAGAGGGTAGAGAGGGGAGGAGAACTGCAAGGCTGGACATTGTATTCACCCTGAGTATCCCTATACTACATACGAGAGGCTCCTTGGCACTAGTGACAACGTGGTCCTGAGTTTTGAATACCTTGTAGAAGTAAAAATGGAGAGTGAAACGGCATGGGAAAGATGTGAGAAGACAAACTTCCAAAGAGGGGACTACACAGGCATGAGGTAATTCCTGCATGAGAAAGGGAACCAAAGGCAAAGACAGTGAATGAGGTGGAGTATGTGGCCAGAAAGTGCAGAAAGGCAGAAACAATTCATACTCAGGAGCAAGAGAAAACAAGAAAAAACAGAGTGAGCCAATGAACTGCAAAAAGGTTAAAGCTAAAATGTGCTACAGAGCATGGAAAAAATATAGATGGCAAAGGTCTCTGAGAAACAAGGAACTGAGCTGAAAAACCAGATATAAACATGTACCAATAAAATGGGGCTCAACGGTAATCTGAGAAGACATAGCATCGAAAACCAAATCGATCCCAAAATTTTATGCACATCAG
>NW_026494295.1:0-11436 GCF_026875155.1 Cherax quadricarinatus
AGGGGTCACGACATAGGTAGATATAATCCTGAGGGTCCACGACTAGTAGATATTTAATCCAGAGGGTCCACGACATAGCTAGATTAAATCCTGAGGGTCCACGACATTGCTAGATTAATCTGATGGTCCACGAACATTAGTAGATATAATCATGAGGGTTCAGGACATAGCTAGATATATCCAGAGGGTCCACACATAAGCTAGATATAATCCCTGATGAGTCACGGGTCATAGCTAGATATAATCTGAGGGGTTCCACGACATTATGCTAGTATAATCCTGATGGAAGTCACGACATAGCGCTACATATGAATCATGAGGGTCAACGACATAGTAGATATAATCCTTGAGGGTACACGACTTAGTAGATATAATCCTGAGGGTCCACGACATAGCTAGATATAATCTGGAGGGTCCACGACATAGCTAGATAATATCCTGAGGGTCACGACATTGCTAGTTATAATCATGAGGGTCCAAGACTTAGCTAGATACTAATCCTTGAGGGTCCCACGGACATAGCTAGATTATTCTGAGGGTCCTACGCTCATAGCTAGATTATAATACTGAGGGTCCTCGACATAGCTAGATATAATTCCTGAGGGTCACGACATAGCCTAGATATATTCCTGAGGGGTCCACGACATAGCTAGATATAATCCTAGGGTCCACGAACTATAGCTAGTTATTAATCCTGAGGGTCCTCGAATAGCTAGATATATCCTGAGGCGTCCAACGACTTAGATAGATTTAATCCTGCGGGTCCCGACTAAGCTAGATATAATCCTGGCGTCCACGACCTAGCTAGATATAATCCTGAGGGTCCACGATATAGCTAGATATAATCCTGAGGGTCCACGACATAGCTAGATATAATCCTGAGGGTCCACGACATAGCTAGATATAATCCTGAGGGTCCACGGACATAGCTAGATATAATACTGAGGGTCCACGACATAGCTAGATAAATCCTGAGGCGTCCACGACATAGCTAGATATAATCCTGAGGGTTGTGATGAATGGTTTGAAAAACCGACAAGTTGAAGATTGAGACACTTATGCAGCATATGGGAATCTTTATTCAGGAAACGTTTCGCCACACAGTGGCTTCATCAGTCCAATACAAAGAGGAAGGCGTAAGGAGAGGAGGAGTACGGAGGTTAATCAGTCCCTCAGCCTGGATGTCGATGAATGTGTTACAGTCCATCAATCTTGTAGAGAATGTACAGCATAGGGCCGTAGACGTGGCTTATATTACTGTTAGTGAGGTGACTTGAAGCAGACCGGAGGGCGGGATTTAATAGTGTACCATCCACTAGCGAAGTAGGTTCTTTGTCCAAAGGTTGAAACATTCGTTGAAGAATTCTTTGTAAGAAGCCACTTGTTGCTTGCAGTGTCTGACTGTTGTGTTGATTGGTTCTGAAAAAACGAACAAGTTGAAGAGTGAGACACTTATGCTCGCATATGGGAATCTTTCATTCAGGAAAAGTTTCGCCAAACAGTTGCTTCATCAGTCCAATACAAAGAGGAAGGCGTAAGGAGAGGAGAGTATGAGGTAATCTAGTCCATCAGCCTGGATCGATGGTGTTCAGTCCATCAAATCTTGTTAGAATGTACAGCATAGGGCCGTAGGGACGTGGCTTATATACTGTGTGAGGTGACTTGAAGCAGACGGAGCCGGGGATCATAGTGGTTCCATCCACTAGTCGAATTAGGTCTTTGTCCAAAGTTGAAAAAGCGTTGAAGAATTCTTTGTAGATGATCCCATGATGCTGCAGTGTCTGACAGTTGTGATGGAATGGTTTTGAAAATACCAGACAGTTGAAGATGAGACACTTATGCAGCATATGGGAATACTTTATTCAGTAACGTTTCGCCACACAGTGGTTCATCAGTCCTATACAAAGAGGAAGCGTAAGAGATGAGGAGTATGAGGTAAATCAGTCCCTCAGCATGGAGTCGATGTGTTCAGTCCATCAATCTTGTAGAATGTACAGCATAGGGGCAGTAGACGTGGCTTATATACTGTAGTGAGTTGACTTGTAGCAGACGGAGCGGGATCATAGTGGTACCATCCAATAGTCGAAGTAGGTTCTTTGTTCCAAAGGTTGAACAAGGTTGAAGATTTCTTTGTAAGAGATCCCATGATGCTGCAGTGTCTTGGATGTTGTGATGACATGGTTTGAAAAACCGAACAAGTTGAAAGATTGAGAACACTTATGCAGCATAGGGTATCTTTAATCAGGAAAACGTTTCGCCTCACAGGGCTTCTTCAGTCCAATACCTAGAGGAAGGCGTAAGGAGAGGAGGAGGATGAGGTAATCAGTCCCTTCAGCCTGGGAGTCACGATGTGTTCAGTCCATCAATCTTGTAGAATGTACAGCCATAGGGCCGTTAGGACGTGGCTTATATTACATGTAGTGAGGTGACTTGAAGCAGACGGAGGCGGGATCATAGTGGTACATCCACTAGTCGAAGTAGGTTTTGTCCAAAGGTTGAACAAGCGTTGAAGAGTTCTTTTAAGAAGATTCCCATGATGCTGCAGTGTCTGACCAGTTGTGATGAATGGTTTGAAAAACCGACAAGTTGGAAGATTGAGTCCTTATGCAGCTTATGGGAATCTTTATTCAGGAAAACGTTGCGCCTCACAAGTGCTTCAATCGTCCAATACAAAGGAGAGAAGGCGTAAGGAGAGGAGGAGTATGTTTTTCTGGCCTCAGCTGGAGTCGATGTGTTCAGTCATCACATCTTGTAGGAATGTACAGCATAGGGCCGTGGAAGTGGCTTATATACTGTAGTTGAGGTGACTTGAGGCAGACGGAGGCGGGTCATAGTGGTAACCATCCAATAGTCGATAGTAGTCTTTTCCAAAGGTTGAACAAGCGTTGAGAATTCTTTGTAAGAAGATTCCATGATGCTGCAGTGTCCTGACAGTTGTGATGAAATGGTTTGAAAAACCAGACATGTTGAAGATTGAGGTGACACTTATTGCAGAATATGGGATCTTTATTCAGGAAACGTTTCGCCAAACAGTGGCTTCATCTAGTACAATACAAAGAGGATGGCGTAAAGGGAGGAGGAGTATGAGGTATCAGTCCCTAGCCTGGATTCGTGTGTTCAGTCCATCAATCTTGTAGAATGTACAGCATAGGGCCGTGGGACGTGGCTTATATACTGTAGTGAGGTGACTTGAAAGCAGACGGAGGCGGGACTCTAGTGGTACCATCCACTAGTCGATAGTAGGTCTTTGTCCAATGGTTGAACAAGCGTTGAAGAATTCTGTGTAAGAAGATCCCATGATGCATGATGGGATCTTCTTACATAAGAATTCTTCAACGCTTGTTCAACCTTAGGACAAAGACATATTAGACTAGTGGGTGTACCACTATGATCCCGCCTCCGTCTGCTTCAAGTCACCTCACTACTACAGTATATAAGCCACGTTGGCCCCTATGCTGGACATTCTACAAAGATTGATGGACATGAACACTTCGACTTCCAGGCTGAGGGACTGATTTACCTCATTGCTCTCCTTCTCCTTCAGACTTTCTTTGTATTGGACTGATGAAGCCACTGTGTGGCGAAACGTTTCCTGATTATAAGATTCCATATGCTGCTAAGTGTTCAATCTTCAAACTTGTCGGTTTTTCCAAACCATTCATCCAACTGTCAGGGGACACTGCAGCATCATGGGTTCTTTTCAAAGAATTATTCAACGCTTGTTCAACCTTTGGACAAAAGACCTACTTCGACTAGTGGATGGTACCCCTATGATCCCGCCTCCGTCTGCTTCAAGTCACCTCACTTACAGATATAAGCCACGTTACGGCCCTATGCTGGAATTCTACAAGATTGTTGGCACTGAACACATCGACTCAGGCTGAGCGGACTGATTACCTATACTCCTCCTATCCTACGCACTTCCTCTTTGTATTGGACTGAATGAACGCCACTGTGTGGCAGAACGTTTCCTGAATAAAGATTCCATATGCTGCATAAGTGTCTCAATCTTCAACTTGTTCGTTTTTAAACCATTCATCACAACGGTCAGACACATGCAGGATCATGGGATCTTCTTAAAATGAATTCTTCAACGCTTGTCAACCTTTGGACAAAGACCCTACTCTTACGGAATAGTGGTTGGTACCACTTGATCCGCCTCGTATGCTTCAAGTCACAGCACTACAGTATATAAGCCCGTCTACGGCCCTTTTGCTGTACATTCTAAAAGATTGATGGACTGAAAACATCGACTCAGGTGAGGGATGATTACCTCATACTCACTCCTCTCCTTACGCCTTCCTCTGTGTATTGGGAAGATGAAGCCACTGTGTGGCGAACGTTTCATGAATAAAGATTCCATATGCTGCTATATGTGTCTCAAATCTGTTCAACGGGTCGTTTTTCAAAACCATTTTCACATACTGTCAGACACTGCAGAATCATGAGGATCTTCTTACAAAGAATTTCTTCAACGCCTTGTTCAAAACTTTGGACAAAAGTCCTACTTCGACTAGTGGATGGTACACTATGATCCCGCCTCCGTCTGCTTCAAGTCACCTCACTACAGGATATAACACGTCTACGGCCCTATGCTGTACATTCTACAAGATTGATGGGACTGAACACATCGACTCAGGCTGTGGACTGATTTCCTCATACTCATCTCTCCTTACGACTTCCTCTTTGTTTTGGGACTGTTGAAGCACTGTGTGGCGAAAACGTTTCCTGATAAAGATTCCCAAATGCTGCATATGTGTCTCAATAACATTTCAACCTTGTCGGTTTTTCTAACCATTCATTCACACACTGTTCAGACACCTGCAACATCATGGGATCTTAGTACAATGATTTCTTTCAAATCGCTATCGTTCTTCTTTGGACTAAGACTACTTCGACTAGGGCGATGGTTACACTATGATCCGCCCTCCGTCTGCTTCATAGTCACCTCAATACAGTATATAAGCCACGTCTACGGCCCTATGCTGTACATTCTACAAGATTGATGGTACTGAACACAATAGACTCCCAGGGCTGAGGGGGACTGATTATCAATCTACCTCCTCTCCTTACGCCTTCTCTTTGTATTGGACTGATGAAGCCACTGTGTGGCGAACAGTTTCCTGAATAATTGATTCCCATATGCTGCATTCAGTGTCTCAATCTTCAATCCTGAGGGTCCACGGGTCATAGATAGATATATTCCTGAGGGTCACGGGGGGGGGTGGGATTAGCTTGATATAATTCCTGAGGCGTCCACGACTTAGCTAGATTTAAATCCTGAGAGTCCACGTCCATAGTAGATATAATCCTGAGGGTCCACGATCATAGCTAGATATAAATATGAGGGTCCACGACATTAGCTGATATATCCTGAGGGGTCCCGGGGACATAGCTAGATTTTCAATCATGAGGGTCCAAGACTTAGCTAGATTGTTAATACTGAGGGGTCCACGACCTAGGTAGAAGATAATCATGTGGGTCCACGGACAGAGCCTAGATATAATCCTGATGGTCCACGACATAGTGATATAATCCTAGAGGGTCCACGAATAGCTAGAAATAATCCTCAAGAGGGTCCACGACATAAGCTAGATATATCCTGAGGGTCCACGACATAGCTAGAGATTAACTTGGGAATTGAGAGGCAGAAATATCATTAGGGTAGTTTTTTTTTTGGGGGGGGGCGTGGGGGCGCACCAAAGCGGACTTACTCTATCACTACAGACCACACATCACTATGACACACACCTCACTATGACAACACCCTCTCACTTTGATCACACCTCACTATGACCAACACATCACTATGACAACCCTCACTATGACCACACCTCACTATGGACCCACACCTCACTATGACAGCACCTCACTATTCGACAAACCTCACTATGAACACACGTTCACTATGACACACCTCACTATGACCACCACCTCACTATGAACCAACAACCTCCACTCATGATCACACCTCACTATGACCACACCTCACTTATGACCTACTCACTATGACCAACCTCCACTATGACCACTCCTCACTATGACCACACCTCACTATGACCAACTCACTTGACCACACCTCACTATGACCACAATCACTATGACCACACCTCACTATGACCACACCTCACTTTGACCACACCTCACTATGACCACACCATCACTATGAAACCACCTCACTATGACAACACCTCAACTATGACAACACCTCACTATGACCACACCTCACAATGAAACACCTCACAATGAACCACACCTCAATATGATCACATCTCACTATGGGACCCACACCTCCACTATGGGACCACAACCTCCACTATGACAACACCTCACTATGACCTCACCTCACTATGACCCACCTCACTTGTCCACACTCACTATGAACCACACCTTCACTATGGACCACACCACACACTTGATCAACACCTCACTATGACCTCACCTCACTATGACTCACCTCACTATGACCACACCTCACTCTTTGACCACTACCCATGACTATGACACACACCTCACTTTGAACTCACCTCACTATGAACACACCTCACTATGACAAACACACTCACTATGACCACCCTCACTATGACCACACCTCACAATGGACCACACTCAGTTCATATGATACATCTCATATGACCACACCTCACTATGACCAACCTCACTATGACCACACCTCACTGAGAACCACACTCACTATGTACCACACTCATATGACCAACTCACTATTACCACACCGCACTATGACCAACCTCACAATGGCCAAACTCACTCATGACCACTCTTATCTATGACAAGGATAACTAAATAAACATTGTGATTATAGTGAGTGTTGTGTGTGTGTGTGTGTGTGTGTATGTGTTGTGTGTGTGTGTGTGTGTGTGTTTGTGTGTGTGTGTGTGTGTGTATACAAATCACACACTCTCACACACACAACAAACACACATACTCACACACAGGCACACACACACTCAAATACACACACACACACCACACCACACACACACACCACACACACAACAGACACGCACACACAGCCACTCACCTCACACTGTCACAACACACACACTTCAAACACACAACATACACAACACACACACACACACACAGACATCACACACATCCAAGTCACCACACCACAACACACACTCACATATACACCACATTATACACACACATACACAAAACACACACAAACACACACACATATACACACACCACACAAACACAACACACACACTCACATACCAACACATACAACACACACACCACACACACCACACACACACACACAAATATACACACACATACACAAACACACACACACCCCACACACATATACACACCAAACACACACACACACAACACACACCAAAACACCACCACACACACACACACACACACACACACACACACAACACACTAAGTACGTGCCGGTAAGAACAGGAGGTTGGGGGTTCAGGTCACAACGGAAGTTGTGGGCAGCCATGGGCCAATGAACTTACATTACAACGCAACAAGCCACCTACCTTTCTCAATACATAATTAAACCCACAATTTATTCCACACAAAATTACACAACAAAAATTACACACACACACAAACCCACAACACACACACAACACACACCACACACACACACACACACACACCACACACACACAAACACAACACACAACACACATATCCAGACTCACAACATACACTCCCCCCCCTCCCCACGACATCTCACTACTTCACCCTGATCCCTTCCCCTACCCTCGGCAATCACCCTCCCCTCCCCACGATTCCACCTAAAACCTCTCCACCCTCCAAATCCTCTCCCACATGGCACTGTTCCTCCACACTTCTTGCTAACACTACTAACCTAAACATACAGAACTACATAGGTTTCCCACTCTGAGGCAATCAGGATAAAACAAAAATGGGTTGCCTGGAGAGCAACAAGGAAAAACAAGGGCAAGAGGAGGAAACTGCAAAGGAAGATTGGGCCTGCAGAGCTCATAAAAAGTTTCATGATTGGAAAGTAACTAGAAGAACTTAGCATGAGAATGGAAGAGAGCGTTAGATATGGAAAGCAGGAAGTGGAGGTGCATGTCAACGCAGCCAGAAGCTTAGGATACAGAAGTTTTTTTAGAAGAGGAATTGAAAAATCTGAAAACAGCCATATAAGAACTAAAGAACATTTTGGAGATTGAAACAGAGACTGCTACTTCAGCCACAAATAGGGGACTGTGGGAAGAAGGGGCACAACTGCATGGAGATGCTCTATCAGAGGAGGAATGTCAGCAAGTGAAAAGAGCTAAGCTTTATGTGGAGGGGAGGCCCTAACAGACAACAACAGAGCCCAAGGAAAAGAAGAGAAGGGAAAATCACAGGCCACTGAGCCCAAGTACATTAGCCAGTGAAATGATGAAAGGAAAGCTGCAGTGGAGGAAAACCAAAATTCAAATGAGGGAATAACACAAGGGATATGCAGTGGGAGAATGAAAGGGTGAGGTTCCGTCTTTGTGTATGGGCTACAGGAAGTTAAGGGTAAACTTATGAAGCAAGAACAACAGGGGAACAAAAAGCAATTGAAAGCTCATGAAAAGCAATAGGAGAAGCGAACATGACCAGTGGAAAATTTTCGGAGAATAGGGGGGTTTGTGAAAAAAAAAGAACCCGGCAGTGAGAGTGACCTTCAGGCAGAAAGCGATGGACCCGGATCTGCTGGAGAAAGCACGATTAAGGACATGCGGATACAGGAAGGTGTTCTCGACCGCGAAAGAAACACAAGAAGGAAAGGCAGAAACTGAGAGAGATGGTACAAAGGCGAAAGGAGGAAAGAGAGTGGATGGAGAAGACAGACAGGAGATCCCAGACCCAGGAAGAAGATCAAATACAGCCTCCCTCACAACTTCCTATAGAAGCCTCCCAAGATAACACCGCATAAGTGTTCGCGAATAAAATTACAGAATTCTTGGCTTCATAACAGGAAGTATAAATAATGGAAGTCCTCAGGTTGTTCTTCAATTCCATATATCTTTGGTTAGGCTTCATTTAGATTATGCTGCGCAGTTTTGGTCACCTGAATCTGCACTCTCCAGAAAGGCGTAGTTCGTAGAATTAGGGTGGTTATAATGGAAAAACTGGAATTATAAGTGGATGTAAAACAGCGTGATAAAAATATCTAACATAGACAGGACTCGCAGAAAATGGGTTTTAAACTGGAAAAATTCAGATTCAGGAAAGCACTGGTTTGATGCGAGTGGAACAATTCGTGAGTACCGTCTCATAGAAGTTAAGACCTTGTGTAGTTTAAAATAGGTTGATAATACATGATGTGGCGTGTGTGGGTGGGTAAGAGTTGGACCTGACTAGCTTGTGCTTACTAGGTCGGATGCCGTGCTCCTCACTAGGTCAGGCATTGGCTTAAGCTCCCCCCCCCCCCCCCCCCCCCCCCGGGTGGGAGGAATTTTGCGACCTGCCTCCACAGGGCCAGTAGGCCTGATTGCATGTTCCTCCTTTTTTATGTTATGTTCTTATTTTACTCCTTGCTTATTTTATTAGTATCTTCCCCATCCCCCCTATGTACAAATGATACATAAGCAATTCCTTGATTGCTTTCTGTGTGATAGGTGGAGGACAGTTCGTCAGCTATCTTTCAAATTAGATTGTTACATTGTTATTTCAAACTAATTCCATTATTTTCCCTTATGCTGGTGAGGGGCTCTTGTTCCATGTAACTGGCTTATTGTCCCTAGCTTTTTTTCGAATTGGTAAATAACCCATTAATGCCATTGGAAGTTCGTACATTCCAAACAGAATTAATCATTTCCACTGCTTTAAATTTAAAAATTGTTAACTGCATCAATTTCAATGGATGCATTGCATGAAATAGATGGAAACGTTGCATTATTTTGGATTCTGGGCAATAAATGGAAAATGCTTATTTCTAGTCAACTTTGTGACGATGTGTTTGTTTGAATTAACTGGAGAATGTCTTCTTCTGGTTAAAAATGCAGTCGCAGTGTCTAAAACCAGAGATTATGGTTAAATCAACTTTATTGTTTTTTTTTTCAAGTGTCTGTATACATTGATGCGCATTAAAATAATTTACTGTTTATGGTGAGGAACTGGGGATTTTGGAGTTACTCCAGGATGTTTGTGTACATCAGTTGTTTTTTTGGTGCTTTCTTTTAGTTTAGTTATTTAGTTTAGTTTTTGTGAGGTGTGGATCATGGTGAGGGTGGGTTTGGATTCATTTGTGAAAGGGGTTTTTTAGTTTAGTTTTAGTGAGGTGTGGATCATGGTGAGGTGTGGTCATAGTTAGGTGTGGTAATAGTCAGGTGTGGTTTATGGTTCATGGTTTATGTTTCCGGGTGGTTGGATGGGCGGGTGTGATCATGGTCAGGTGTGGTTTGTTTCCAGGTCTCCATCCGTGGGCCCCCGGATGTCAACCTTTCCAGAAGTCCAGAAGTCCATCTGTGTCCCCTCAGATGAATTCCCAGGTGTGGATCATGGATCGTAGATGTGATCATAGGTGGAGGTCATAGTCAGGTCTGATCATAGGTGAGGTCATAGTGAGGTGTGGTCATAGTCACGTGTGATTTATGTTTCCGGTTATTTTGGTGCTTTCCCTAGTTCCGTGTGTCCAGAAGTCCACCTGTGTCCCCTCAAATGAACTCCCTTCCTCACTTTCCCAGGTGGGCGGGTGGCTTGTTGTGTAGGTGGGTGGTTGGGTTTTTGGGGTGGGCGGGTGTGTGTGTGTGATCATGGTGTGGTGTGGTCATAGTCAGGTGTGGTTTATGTTTCCAGGTCTCCAGCCGTGGGCCCCCAGAAGTCAACCCTTCCACATTTCCCACTCCCGGTTGTCTTGGTGCTTTCCCTAGTTCCGTGTGTCCAGAAGTCCACCTGTGTCCCCTCAGATGAACTCCCTTCCTCACTTTCCCAGGTGGGCGGGTGGCTGGGTGGGTTGTTGGGTGGGTGGGTTGGATGGGGGTGTGGTGGTGTGTGTGTGTGTGTGTGTGATCATGGTTGGGTGTGGTCATAGTCAGGTGTGGTTTATGTTTCCAGGTCTCCAGCCGTGGGCCCCCAGAAGTCAACCCTTCCACATTTCCCACTCCCGGGTTTTTCTTTGGGGCTTTCCCTAGTTCCGTGTGTCCAGAAGTCACCTGTGTCCCCTCAGATGAACTCCCTTCCTCACTTTCCCAGGTGGGCGGGTGGCTGGAGTGGGTTGTTGGGTGGGTGGGTTGGATGGACGGGTGTGTGTGATATGGTGGGTGTGGTCATATCGTTGGTTTGTTTCCAGGTTCCCCCTGGGCCCCCCCCAAGCAACCCTTCACATTTTCCCCTCCCGGTTTTTTGGGGCTTTCCCTAGTTCCGGTGTCCAAATCCACCTGTGTCCCCCCCAGATGAACTCCCTTCCTCATTTCCCAGGTGGGCGGGGGTTGGGGG
>NW_026494303.1:0-15608 GCF_026875155.1 Cherax quadricarinatus
CAGGTAAATTTAAATCTTCCTTTTGTCATAGGCTGTCATTTTTGCTCAGGATCGATGTGATGAGGTGAACATTATCCTGTGGTTGAGGATGGGAGAGGGCATTGATTGCAGAGGTGGAATCAACATGTATGACAGGTCGGAGTCGATGTCGTAGGGCATGTGACAATGCCTGCTGAATCGCCACCAGCTCAGCTTGAAGGATCGTGCAGTGGTCAGGGAGTCGCCAGCCTTGTGTGTGACCATTGTGGTACAGTCCAGCTGCTGCTCTCTTCCTGTCAGGGTCTACAGAACCATCTGTGAAATACACTGCACATGTGCCTCCCTCTGCTAGTGCCATGCTTGTCTCAGCATGATTGCTGAGGGTGTCTTGACTGCAGAGACACTTAGAGATGGGTAGCTGCATGATGAAAACATCGGCTGGATCTGGGCGCCAGGGAGGTGGTGGATGGTACCCAGCAACAGGAAGGTCACAACTCTTCTCACAGAGCAGCTGTACAGGCAGCAGCTTCCGCCCAGCAGCACAAAACGAACGAATCCAGGAGAAGTCCGCGAAGAGTTTGGGATCTTGTGACATGGTTGTTAATATCCATCTCCTTAGTGGGGTACCTTGCTGCCGGTGCAGCATCGTGGCCACTTTGCAGGCGTTTATGTATCTTACTCTGTCAGCCAAGGAAGGAAGCCGGGCCTCAGATCTGAGACATACTGTGTTGGTCCAGATGGGGGCCCCAAGCATAGTTCTTATCGCCTGGTTTTGTACGACCTCCACCCTTTGCCTGCTCTGCGGGAAGAGATGAGCTAAAGCCGGTGCACCGTAGTCAATGAGCAGTTAATCAATGCACAGTTAATTAATACATAGCATTAGAAATCTTCCTTATGAAGAAAGATTGAAGACTCTTAAGTTACATTCACTTGTTAGATGAAGAATGAGGGGAGACCTGATCGAAGTGTATAAGTGGAAGATAGGTATTAATAAAGGGGATATTAATAAGGTCTTGAGGATGTCTCTTCAAGAGAGAACCCGCAGTAATGTATTTAAATTAGATAAGTTTAGATTTAGAAAGGACATAGGAAAGTATTGGTTTGGAAATAGGGTAGTTGATGAGTGGAACAGTCTACCTAGTTGGGTTATTGAGGCTGGGAATTTGGGTAGTTTCAAATTTAGGTTGGATAAGTACATGAGTGGGAGGGGTTGGATTTGAGTGGGACTTTCACGTCAGAGCTTATTTCTTTGGTGGCATTGAAAATTGGGTTGGGCAAATGTTTTGTTAGTGGGATGAATTGTAAAGGACCTGCCTAGTATGGGCCAACAGGCCTCCTGCAATATTCCTCCTTTCTTATGTTCTTATGTTCTTATTACATCTACTGGCACTATATAAGGCCCGATTCTGTCACTTCAACTTCATATTGTTTCAGACAACGGAACAATGCTCTTCTCCAGACTGAGGGACTGACCACCTCAAAACTTTAAGGGTGATGGACTGATTACATCGTCTTCAAGTATCTTCTGTTTCTATCAACTTTTCTGTACTCGACTGAAGAAGCCTACTGTGTAGGCGAAACGTTTCAAAATAAAGATACCTAACTGTTGCATATGTGTCTTACCTAACAATCTGTCGGTATTTTATACCATTTTAATGTTCATTCTGTCAGACACTGCAACACAAGGGTATCTTGGTACAGACCATCTACTTCGACAACCTCTACTAGTGAGAACGGCTGGGTTTGAGAGGGACCTGCCCTCCCAAATCAACCTACGTCTCACCTCCTGGCACTATATAAGGCCCGATTCTGTCACTTCAACTTCATATTGTTTCAGACAACTGAACAATGCTCTTCTCCAGACTGAGGGACTGACCACCTCAAAACTTTAAGGGTGATGGACAGATTACATCGTCTTCAAGTATCTTCTGCTTCTATCAACTTTTCTGTACTCGACTGAAGAAGCCTACTGTGTAGGCGAAACGTTTCAAAATAAAGATACCTAACTGTTGCATATGTGTCTTACCTAACAATCTGTCGTTATTTTGTACCATTTTAATGTTCATTCTGTCAGACACTGCAACACAAGGGTATCTTGGTACAGACCATCTACTTCGACAACCTCTACTAGTGAGAACGGCTGGGTTTGAGAGTTACCTGCCCTCCCAAATCAACCTACGTCTCACCTCCTGGCACTATATAAGGCCCGATTCTGTCACTTCAACTTCATATTGTTTCAGACAACGGAGCAATGCTCTTCTCCAGACTGAGGGACTGACCACCTCAAAACTTTAAGGGTGATGGACTGATTACATCGTCTTCAAGTATCTTCTGCTTCTATCAACTTTTCTGTACTCGGTGGCAATATAAACACAAATGCAGTATAATGTGATCCTTTATTGACTACGTTTCGCCCACACAGTGGGCTTTTTCAAGTCACAAACAGAACTACCTGGGGTGGAAGGAACGCGAGTATTTATAGTCCGGCTGAGGTCAGGTGAAGAATGCTGCATCTGATGATGTACCGAGTTGGGTTGTAGAGTCTAAAAACTTGGGTAGCTTGGAAAGGAGACTGGACAAGTTTGTGAGCAGACCTTCTACAGTGTTCTTATGTGGGATAGCGATGAAGAAGTTTCTTTGCAGTGTTCAGCTCATGTTAAGAAGCCACAATTCTGGATGAAGTTGTCGGAATACAGAAATAATGATTGATTCCAGATTCTCCGGTATTGGTGTTGTCTTCTGTAGGCGATACAAGTCCTTGAGTTTCTGTAGTTTTATCAAGTGTTGTGTGAATTACGTGTTGTACGCATGCATTCCCTTGTGTCGTCAGACCTGCTTGCGTATTGTGTGTTCGAAATACGTGTTGGAGTGTCCTTGATGTTCGCCACACGTATAACTTGTTGGGCAGTCATTACAAGGGATTATGTATACCCCTGCAGAGGTTTGAGGCATGTCACTGCCCTACTACTGGTGATGTACTTTGATGGACGTGTTGTGGGAGGTAGAAACTTGAATGATGGTTTGGCAAAAGATGTTGAAACATGTTTGCAATGGAGTTGGTGGGAGGACAATGTATCTCTTCTCTCGCAGTGTCTTCTCTGGGTGTGTGAAGATGTTTAATGCTCGTCATCTGCAGTCACTGATAAAGTGACGAGGAAGTGGAGTTGGAAAATACCTGTAGTCAATTATAGTGCAGTTCTTCTCAATGGAACTCGTGCTGGCAATTCAGAGTGCACGCAGGAAGTAGCATATTAATTACACCACGTATGGTTTTGGTGCCGTGGTGAGAGTGAGAAGTGGAGAAGATCGTTTTGAGGTTTGGTGGGTTTTCGATAACTTTAAAACGAAGTCGTGGACTATCGAAAACCACCACCAAAACGATCTTCTCCACTTCTACTCTCACCACGACACCAAAACCAAACGTGGTGTTAATTATAGGTCTTCTTCCTGCGGCACTCAAATTGCAGCAACGAGTTCCTTGGAGGAAGAATGCACTAGAATTCACAGGTTATTTCCCAAACTCCACTATCCTCGTCACTTCATCAGAGACTGCAAGACGACGAGCATTAAACATTTCAAACACACCCCGAGAAGACATCTGCCGAGAAGAGATACATAGTCCTTCTCACCGAACTCCATTGCCAAACATGTTTCCAACTCTCTCCAAACATCATTGCGAAGTATCACCCCACACAACCACGACCATAAAGACATCAACCAGTAGTAGCAGGACAATGCCTCAACCTCTGCATGGGTATACATATCCCATGTAATGTTGTTAGGTAAGACACATATAGCAACAGTTACAACTTTGATTCCGAAACGTTTCGCCTACACAGTAGCTTCTTCATCGAATACAGAAAGTAGGCAGGAACAGAAAGATGTTAAGACGATGTAATCAGTCCCATCACCCTAAAGGTTACCCCCCCCCCGGGTAGAAATTTGAGGTTGTCAGTCCCGCCTGGAGAAGTTCATTTCATAGTCAGGAACTATCTGAAGATCAAAGCGACAGTGCGTAGACTTAAAATCTACTGTCGGAAGAGAGGTGGGGCAGGGTAGTAGTATGTATAATAGTAGTAGTGAGAGGGCAACTGAAGGTTCATGTCCCGTCTCATATCCAACCCTTCTCCTTGAAAAAGCTTGTTCAAGGATTTTCTGACCAAGAAGCCACGTGTTGCAGTGTCTGACAAGATGAACACAAAATGGTATATAATACCGACAGTGTTGTTAGGTAAGAACACATATGCAACAGTTAGACAACTTATTCCGAACGTTTTCCGCCTACACAGTAGGCTTCTTCATCGAATACAGAAAGTAGAGCAGGACAGAAGAGATGTGAAGACGATTAATCAGTCCATCACCCTTAAAGAGAAGTCGTAGAATTTGAGGTTGTCAGTCCCTCGCCTGTGAGAAAGTCCAGATTCCATAATCAGGAACTATCTGAAGATCAAGCGACAGTGGCGGAGACCTTAAATACTGTCCGGAAAGGAGAGGTGCAAGGTATAGTATGGTAGTCAAAGTAGTAGGTGAGAGGCAACTGAGAGGTCATAGTCCCTCTCAGAACCAACCTTCTCACATTGAAAAGCCTTTCAAGGTTTTTTCTGTACCAAGATGCCACGTGTTGCCAGTGTCTGACAAGATGAAGATCAAAATTGTATATAATACCGACAGTGTTGTTAGTAAGACACATATGCAACAGATAGACAAATTATTCGAAACGTTTCGCCAACAACAGTCGCTTACTTCAGTCGAATACAGAAATAGGCAGAACATAAGAGATAGAAGACGATGTAATCAGTCCATCACCCTTAAAGTTCGTAGAATTTGACGTTGTCAATTCCCTCGGCCTGGAGAATTTCATTTCCAATAGACAGGAACTATCTGAAGATCAAGCGACCAGTGCGGAGACTTCAATACTGGTCGGAAGGAGAGGTGCAGGGTAGTAGTAAGGTAGTAATAGTAGTATGAGAGGGCAACAATGAGAGGTCATGTCCTCTCAGATCCAACCCTTTCTCACTTGAAAAGCTGTTCAGGTGTTTCTGTACCCCAATCCACGGGTTGCAGTGTCTGACAAGATGAACATCAAAATGGTATATAATACGACAGGTTGTTAGGTAAGACACAATGCAACAGTTAGACAACTTTATTCCGAAAACGTTTCGCCTCCACAGTAGGCTTCTTCAGTCGAATACAGAAAGAGTAGTCAGGAACAGAAGAGATGTGAAGACGATGTAATCAGTCCATCCACCCTTTAGACGTAGAATTTGAGGTTGTCAGTCCCTCGCCTGGAGAAGTTCATTCCAATCAGGAACTATCCTGAAGATCAAGCGACAGTGCGGAGACTTAAATACTGTCGGAAGAGAGGTGCAGGGTATGTAGTAGTGTTAGTAATAGTAGTAGTGGAGGCAACGAGAGTCATGTCCTCCCTCAGATCCAACCCTTCTCACTTGAACAGCTTGTTTCAAGGTGTTTCCTGTACCAAGATGCCACGGTGTTTCAGTGTCTGACAAGATGAACATCAAAATGGTATATAATACCGACAGGTTGTTAGGTAGACACATATGCAACAGTAGACACTTTATTCCGAAACGTTCGCTACACAGTAGGCTTCCTTCAGACGAATACAGAAAGTAGGCAGGAACAGAAGGAGAAGTGAAGACGATGTAATCAGTCCATCACCCTTAAAGTGCGTAGAATCTTCTGAGGTTTTGTCAAGTTCCCGTCGGCTGGAGAAGTTCAATTCAACTAAGTCATAGGACATCTGAAATCAATGCGACAGTGCGGAGACATAAATACTGTCGGAAGGATAGGTGCAGGTAGTAGTAGTGGGTAGTAATAGTAGTAATGAGAGGCAACTGAGAGGTCATGTCCCTCTCAGATCCTACCCTTCTCACTTGAAAAGCTTGTTCAATGTGTTTCTGTACCAAGATCCACGTGTTGCAGTGTCTGACAAGATAACATCAAAATGTATATAAAATACCGACAGTGTTTAGGTAAGACACATATGCAACAGTTAACAATCTTTATTCCGAAACGTTTCGCCTACACAGTAGGCTTTCTTATCAGTCGAATACAGAAAGTAGGCAGGAACAGAAAATGTGAAGACGATGTAATTCAGTCCATTCACCCATTAATGTCGTAGAATTTGAGGTTGTCAGTCCTCGGCTGAGAAGATTTCAGTTCCATAGTCAGGAACAATCTGAAGATCAAGCGACAGTGCGGAGACTTAAAAATACTGTCGGAAGAGAGTGGCAGTAGTATAGTGGTAGTAATAGTAGTAGTGAGAGGCAACTGAGAGGTCATGTCCCTCTCAGATCCAACACTTCTCACTTGAAAAGCTTGAGTTCAAGGTGTTTTCTGTACCAAGATGCCACGTGTTGCATGTCTGACAAGATGATCAACAAAATGGTATAGATACCGACAGGTTGTTAAGTAGACACATATGCACACATTTAGACAACATAATTCCGAACCGTTTCGCCGACACAGTAGCTTCTTTCAGTCGAATACAAAAGTAGCAGGAAACGAAAGATTGTGGAAGACGATGTAATCAGTCCATACACCTTAAAGGTCGTAGAATTTGAGTTGTCAGTCCCTCGGCCTGGAGAAGATTCAGTTCCATAGTCAGGAACTAGTCTGAAGATCATGCGACAGTGCGGAAGACTTAAATACTGACGGAAAGGAGAGGGTGCAGGTGTAGTAGTAAGTGGTAGTAATTAGTAGTAGTGAGAGGCACTGAGAGGTTCATGTCCCTTCTCAGATCCAAACCCTGCATCACTTGAAAAGCCTTTGTTCAGGTGTATTTCTGCACACAAGATGCCACGTGTTGCAGTGTCTGACAATGAAACATCAAAATGGGTATATAAGTACCGACAGGTTTGTAGGTAAGACACATATGTCAACAGTTAGACAACTTAATCCGAAACGGTTTCGCTACACAGTAGCTTCTTCAGCGAATACAGACAAGATAGGCAGGAACAGAAGAGATGTGAAGACGATGTAATCAGTCCACATCACCCTTAAAGTCGTAGAATTATGAGAGTTCAGTCCCTCGGGCCCCTGGAGAAGTTCAGTTCCATAGTCAGGAACTATCTGAAATCACGAGCGACAGTGGGAGACTAAATACAGTCGGAAGAGAGGTGCAGGGTAGTAGTAGATGGTAGTAATAGTATATGAGAGGCAACTGAGAGGGTCATGTCCCTTCTCAGATACCAACCTTCTCACTTGAAAAGCTTGTCAAGTGTTTTCTGTACTAAGATGCCGACGTGTTGCAGTGTCTGATCAAGAGTGGAACATCAAAATGGTATATAATACCGACATGGTTGGTATAGGTAAGACACATATGCAACAGTTAGACAACTTATTCCGAAACGTTACGCCTACCCAGTAGGCTTCTCAGTCGAATACCAGAAAGTAGGCAGAACAGAAGAGATGTGAAGACGATGTAATCAGTCATCAGCCCTTAAAGTCGAAGAATTTTGCAGGTTGTCAGTCCCTCGGCCTGAGAGAAGTTCAGTTTCCTAGTCATGAACAAGCTGAAGATCAAGCGACAGTGCGGAGACATAATTACTGTCGGAAGGAAGGATGCAGGGTAGTAGTGTGTAGTAAAGTAGTAGTGAGAGGCAACTGAGAGGTCATGTCCCTCTCAGATCCAACCCATCTCACTTGAAAAGCTTGTCAATGTTTCTGTACCAGATGCACGTGTTGCGTGTCGACAAGAATGAACCTCAACAATGGTATATAATACCGACAGGTTGTTAGGTTAAGACACATATGCAACAGTTAGACAACTTTATTCCGAAACGTTTCGCCCCAACACAGCACGGCTTCTTCAGTCGAATACAGAAAGTAGGCAGAACAGAAGAGATGTGAAGACGATGTAATCAGTCCATCACACCCTTAAAGTCGTAGAATTGAGGTTGTCAGTCCCTCGGCCTGGAGAATTTCCAGTGGCCATAGTCAGGAACTATGCTGAAGATCAAGCACAGTGACGGAGACTAAATAACAGTCGAAGGAGAGGTGCAGGGTATATGTAGCTGGTAGTAATAGTAGTAGTGAGAGGCAACTAACTGAGAGGTCATGTCCCACTCAGAACCACCCTTCTCACTTGAAAAGCCTTGTTCAAGGTGTTTTCTGTACCAAGATGCCACGTGTTGCAGTGTCTGGACAAGATGAACATCAAAATGGTATATAATACCGACAGGTTGTTATGTAAGACACATAGCAACAGTTAGACCAACTTTATTCCGAAACTTTCGCCACACAGTAGGCTTCTTCAGGTCGAATACTGAAAGTAGGCAGAACAAAGAGATGTGAAACGAATGTAATCAGTCCCATCACCCTTAAAGTCGTAGAAATTTGAGGTTTTCATCCCTCCGGTCCTGGAGAAGTTCAGTTCCATAGTCAGGAACTATCTGAAGATCAAGCGACAGTGCGGAGACTTAATACTGTCGGAAGGAGAGGAGCAGGGTAGTATAGGGGTAGTAATAGTAGTAATAGAGGCAACTGAGAGGTCATGTTCCCTCTCAGATCCAACCCTTCTCACTTGAAATGCTTGTCAAGGTGTTTTCCTGTACAAAGGATCCACGTGTTTTGCCAGTGTCTGACATGATGAACATCAAAATGGTATATAATACCGACAGGTTGTTAGGTAAGACACATATCAACAGTTAGACAACATTATCCGAAACGTTTCGCCTACACAGTAGGCTTCTTCAATCGAATACAGAAAGTAGCAGGAACAGAAGAGATGTTGAAGACGATGTAATCAGTCCATACACCCTTAAAGTCTAGAATTTGAGGTTGTCAGTCCCTCGCCTGGGAGAAGTTCAGTTCCATAGTCAGGGAACTATCTGAAGATCAAGCGACAGTGCGGAGACTAAACTGTCGGAAGGAGAGGTAGCAGGTAGTATATGGTAGGTAATAGTATAGTGAGAGGCAACTGAGAGCATTCCCTCTCGATCCAACCCTCTCACTTTGAAAATCTTGTTCAAAGGTGTTTTCCTGTACCCAGAGCCACGTGTTGGGCATTTCTGACAAGATGAACATCAAATGTATATAATACCCGACAGGTTTGTTAGGTAAACACACATATGCAACAGTTAGACAACTTCATTCCGAAACGTTTTCGCCTACACAGTAGGCCTTCAGTCGAATACAGAAAGTAGGCAGGAACAAGAAGAGATGTGAAGACGATGTAATCAGTTCCATCACCCTTAAAGTTCGTAAATTTGAGGACGTCAGTTCCCTCGGCCCTAAGAAGTTCAGTTTTCCATATCAGGAACTATCCTGAAGATCAAGCGACAGTGCGGAGAGCCTTAAATACTGTCGGAAAGAAGGTGCCAGGTAAGTAGTAGTGGTAGTAATAGATAGTTGAGTAGGCAACTGAGAGTCATGTCCCTCTCAGATCCACCCCTTCTCAATTGAAAAGCTTGTTCAAGTGTTTTTTTCAGTACAGAGATGCCACGTGTTGCAGTGTCTGAACAAGAGGAACATCAAAATGGTATATAATACCGACAGGTTTGTTAGGTAAGACACATATGCACGTTAGACAACATAATTCCGAAACGTTTCGCCTACACAGTAGGCTTCATCAGTCGAATACAGAAAGTAGAGGCGGAACAGAAGGAGTGTGAAACGATGTAATCATCCATCCAACCCTTAAAGTCGTAGAATTTGAGGTTGACAGTCCCCTCGCCTGGAGAAGTTCAGTCCTTAGTCAGGAACTATCTGAAGATCAAGCGACAGTGCGGAGACTTAAATACTGTCGGAAGGAGAGGTGCAGGTAGCAGTAATAGTGGTATAATAGTAGTAGTGAGGGAGGCAACTGAGAGGTCATGTCCCTCCTCAGATCCAACCCTTCTCACTTGAAAAGCTTGTTCCAAGTGTTTTCTGTACCAAGAATGCCACGTTTGCGTGGTCTGACAAATGAACATCAAAATGGTATATAATACCGACAGTTTGTTAGTAAGACACATATGCAACAGTCTAGAACCAACTTAATCCGAAACGTTTCGCCTACACAAAGGCTTTCTTCAGTCGAATACCAGAAAGTAGGCAGGAACAGAAGAGATGTGAAGACGATGTAATCAGTCCCTCACCCTTAAAGAAGTCGGTAGAATTTGAGGTTGTCAGTCCCTCGGCCTGGAGAAGTTCAGTTCCATATCAGGAACTATCCTGAAGATCAAGCGACAGTGCGGAGACTTAATACTTGATACTGTCGAAGGAAGAGTGCAGGGTAGTAGTAGTGGTAGTAATAGTAGTAGTGAGAGGCAACTGATAGTCATGTCTCCCTCAGATCCTCAACCCTTCTCACTTGAAAACATGTTCAAGGAGTTTTCTGACCATAGATGCCACGTGTTGCAGGTACTGACAATATGACACAAACTGAATGGTATATAATACCGGGACAGGTTGTAGGTAAGACACATAATGCAACAGTTAGACAACTTTATTCCGAAACGTTTCGCCTACACAGAGGCTTCTTCATCGAAGACCGAAAGTAGGCAGGAACAAGAAGAGATGTGAAGACGATGTTACAGTCCATCACCTTAAAGTCGTAGAATTTGAGTTTGTCAGTCCCTCGGCTGGAGAAGTTCAGTTCCATAGTCAGGAACTATCTGAAATTCAAGCCGACGTAGTGCGGAACTTAAATACTGTCGGAAGAGAGGTGCAGGTAGTAGTAGTGTATAATAAGTAGTAGTTGAGAGGCAACTGAAAAGGCTCTGTCCCTCTCAATCCACCCTTCTCACTTGAAAAGCTTGGTCAAGGTGTTTTCGTACCAAGATGCCCACGTGTTGCAGTGTCTGACAAGATGAACATCAAATGTATATAATACCGACAGTTGTTAGGGTTTTAAAAAAGGTTTTAAAAAATTTGTCCAGTCCCGTGGACTACGCAGAAAAGCAAAAATACACCAAGAAAAAATGGTTATCCTGGTAGTTTTACAATTAGGTTACGCGGTTTTTTAAATGTTGTCAAAACTCTCCGTCAGTCCCCCTTCCCGGAAATGGGTTAGGTTTTGCTGTAAGTCCGGAAGCAACAGAAAAAAATCTGATCGCATGTGGGCCATCCTGGGCAATTTCCCCATCTACTAAGAAGTCTTGCTCAAAGGGGCATCCTTCGCCTCACTGCGCCGAAAAAGGTTTAGGTTTGGGTGAAAAGTGCCGAAAGCGTCAAAATGAAAAAGTTGCTTAATGGTGTCGCAGTCGTGGGTCCAGTCGGGTTTTCCTTTTCGTCCACCCGCTCAAATTTTCGGGCCCTGCTTACTTTTGTTGTCCACTCATTCTCGTGGGTTAGGTGGGGGTTTTTCTAGCTTCTTTTTTCCTCGTTTCCCCGGGTTTGGGAATTCTGCCTATCATCCTCTTGTGGGACAACCCCTCTCCCAGCTATCATCGGTGGATCATCGGGGAAGAAATTATCCAGATGCATCCTCAAATTTTTTTCTTGTACCCAGTCCAGAAATTATTTTTTTTTTTCCCGAAGACCGGCCCAGGATTGTCAAGATCGTGTCGGATCGGTCGTCCCCTCTTTTCTTTTGTCCGTCTGAGAATTGTGCTCTATCTCGGTCTGCGCTTCCTTTGCTTTTTCAAAGTCCAGTCGGGGATCCTCTTTCACGAAAAACTCCCCCAAATTTTTCAACAGGGGCGCCGGTTTCCTTTTTTTCCCTCGCTGCAGACCAGGTCTGAGCCCCAGAGTAGGGGCAGAGTTTGGGGTTTTGAAAGACACGAAGGGAAAACACTATCATATTTTTTAAAAATTTTTCGGTCCGGGCCCAAAAACGTTTTTAATAATTTGTTATAGTGTTTGCTTACGTGTCTTTCTAACCAACTTGTGGTATTTATTACCAAAGGGTTTATCCCGGGGCAAGATTCCTTAAGTCTTCTGGGGGGGGAGGAAGCCCAGTCAGGTATGGGGGCTTTTCCCGGGGGTTTATAGTGGGTTTTTTGGTGTGTAGCTTTCTTTCTGATTAAGGTAAACCCTTGTGTCTAAAAAGGCAGTTCAGTAATAAATTCGTGTGTAAATCTCAGAGCAGGGGGGGCCGCATTGGCCCAGCCAACCATTGGCAAATCGTACCCTCGTTACCCTATAGGCAAAAGATGTCTATTATTTTTGAAAGTTAGAGGGGGCGGGTAATCTGCTCGTTTAGTATACAGTGTAAAAAGTTTCAGCTACTGCCCCCTGAAGAAGTCCTAGGCCGTGCCCTTTTTTTCCGTAAGTTTGCCGTCGAATTAGGGATATGTCCTTCAAACATTTGGAGGCAATCTCTGTGAGTTTCTGCGGGGTGGTTTCTAAACCCCAAACAGTAATAACTCCCTTCTGATGGAGCCCAGGTTTTCCCAATAGAAATCCGCAGATCTCTGCTCCCCTGCGTGTATCAAAGGGTAGGGGACTCAATACCCGGGATAAAAAACTCAATCCGTGGGCCTCCCCCAGGGGGCTTTCGTATCTTCTAAATCTGCGGAAAGGGGGTTTTTTTGTTCTTCGGGGGGCTTTAAAAACAACGGCTAAGGACTGCTTCATTACTTTTTCTACCGGTCGTGTTGGTGCGCACAGCCCCACAAGATGGCCTGGGTTTTTAGGTACCCAGTTTGATTCCAGGGTTTGTGGGGCTTTGGAGAAAGTACATGTTTGGGAAACAAATGGTTACCCCAGGTTAACTCAAGGGTTTCATAACAACAAATAACATATTTTCCTAGGTAGTATATTGCTGGTTAAAAAGGTTTTTAAAAATTTGTCCAGTCTCCATGGAGCTACGCAAGAAAAAGCAGAAATAACCAGAGAACAAATGGTTACCTGGGGATTTTACAATCTAGGTTTCAGCTGTTCTTCAATGTTTCAAACTCTCCGTCATCCCCCTGTGCCCGGGGAAAAGGGGTTGGTTTGCTGTGAAATGCCGGGAAACAACGGGGGTTGGATGCATGTCGGCCCTTAGGGAATTTCTATCTTTCTGGAAAATCTTGCTGCAAACGGGATCCTTCGCCTCTACTGCTCCGGGAAAAAGGTTAGGGTTTGGTGAAAGTGCCGAAAACGTCAGTAGATAAAAATTTTCTTAAAGGGGTCGCGTCTTGGTCCGGCGGTTTTTCGCACCCGCTCAATTTTTAGGACCTGCTTACTTGTGTCCACTCTTCTCGTATTATAGGGTTTTTTTTTAGCTTTTTCTGTCCTCGATCTCATCGGTTTGGGAAAATTTTGCCCAGCAGTCCATCTTTTGGGGCAAGCCTCTCCCGGGTATCATCGGGGGTCATCTGGAAAAAAATTCCCATCCCCAATTTTTCTTTATCCATTTCCCAAAATCATTTATCTCTTCCCAAGACCTGAGCCCAGGGTTGTCAAAAATCGATTCAGGATCGGGCTGTATCCCTCTTTCGTTTGCCCTGTGAAGTTGTGCTCTATCTCGTTCTGCCCTTCTCTGTTGCAATTTTTTAAAGTCCAGTCTGGGTATCCTCTTCACAAAAAACTCCCACATTTCAACCAGGGGGCCTTGGATTCTTCTTCCTCGCTGCAGATCCGTTTAGTTTGAGTCCCAGTGAGTAGTTAGGGAAGACACATATCAACGTTAGACAAAATTTATTCCAAACGTTTCGCCTACACGACTTCTTAGTCGAATACAGAAAATGGCAGGGAAAAGAAGAGATTGAAGACGGTAATCAGTCACACCCTTAAATCGTGAATTTAGGTTTTCATCCCTCGGGCCCGGAGAAGTTCAGTTCCTATCAGGGGAAATATCTGAAATCAAGCGACGTGCGGGATTTAAATACGTCGGAAGGAGAGGTGCAGGGGAGTAGTGAGTAGTAGTAAAATATAGTGGAAGGCAACTGAGGGTCATGTCCCTCTCAGATCCAAACCCTCTCACTTGAAAAACTTGTTATGGTTTTTTCTTACCAAGATGCCACGTGTTTCAGTGTCTGACAAGATGAACATCAAAATGGGATATAATACCCACAGGTTGTTAGGTAAGACACATATGCAACAGTTAGAACTTTATTCCGAAACGTTTCGCCTACACATTAACTTCTTCAGTCGAAAACAAAAGTAGGGGAGGAACAGAAGAGATGGAAAAACGATTAATCAGTCCATCACCCTTAAAGTCGTAGAATTGAGGTTTTCAGTCCTCCCCTGGGGAAGTTCAGTTCCCTAGTCAGGAACTACGAAAAATCAAGCACAGTGCGGAGATTTAAATACTTCGGAAGGAGAGGGGCGGGAATAATATATAAAAGTAGTGTAAAATACATTTTTCGAGGTTTTTGGTAGGGTTTTTTTTTAGCTTTTTTTCTTTTCCTCGGGTTTTCAACGGGTTTTCCTTTTGGGAAATTTTCGGGCCTAGGTTCGTTTCTTGTAGGGGAACAAGTCCCTCCTTTCCCGGGGGTTTTCATTTTTGGTGGTTTTATTTGGGGAAAAAATCTATTCACGATTTTTATCCTCGAATTCTTTTTGTATCCCTGGGGCCGAAGGGTTTCATTTAAAACTTTTTCCGAGGGGGGAAAACCCGGAGCCCCGGGGGTTGTCCAAAAAAATCGATGTTAGGGGGTCGGGGCTGTTTATCCTCTCTTTTGGTTTTGTTGGGGGCTGTAGAAGGGGTTTGCCCTATTTTCGTTTGGGGCTGCAAACTTTTTTTTGTTTGGGATTTTTTAAAAAATTCCCGTTTTTGGGTATCCTTTTTGCAAGATAAAAAACCTTTCCCCCAAATTTTAAAACCCGGGCTTTCCTTTTGGGTTTTTTTTCTTTTCCCCGCTGCAGGAAAACCGTTTTTGTTTGAGTTTCCCCGTGGGTTTGGGGGGAGGAGGGTTTTCCCTTTAAATTTTTTTCTGGGGGGGGGGAAAGGAAAGGGCCGTTTATTTTACCTGGTTGGGGGGGTTTCCGGGGTTTAGTTTGGTTTTTGGGTGGTCTTTTTTTCTGGGTTAAGGTTAAACCCGTTTTGTCCCAAGGGAAAAAGGGAGTTTTTAGTTTAAATTAATTTGATTCGTTTTGGGGGGAAATTCTCCGAAACAGGGGGGGGGGGCCGCATTGGGGGGGCCCGCCAAAAACCGTTGGGGGGAAACGTTTTTCCCCCCGGGTTAAACCCCGTTTTTAAGGGAAAAAAAAATGTTCCCTCTTTTGTATCTTTTTTTTTTTTACGGATTTTTTGGGGGGGGGGCAGTTTTGTAACTGTCTGGTTTTTTTTTGTTTTTTTGGGGTACAAAAAATTTTTCCCGTACGGCCCCCCACTGGGGGAAAGGGGAAAGGGTCCCTTTGGGCCCCTTTTTCCCCCCCTTTTTGGCCTTTAAAATCTTGCCGCGAAAAATTTTGGGGTAGGGGTCCTTTAAAAAACATGTTGGGAGGGGGAAAATTTCTGATGATGTTTCTGCTGGGTGGTTTTTTGATACCCAACAGTAATAACTCCTCTCTGATGGAGTCCAGGTTTTCCCAATAGAAATCCGCTATGATCTCTGCTGCTTCCTGCTGTGGTATCGAAGGGTAGAGGGACTCAATATCCAGGGATACAAACATCAAGTCCTGTGGGGCCTCCCCCAGGCTGGCTTTCGTATCTTCTAAGATCTGCAGGAAGTGGGTTGTGTCTTTGATTCTGTCAGGGAGCAGCTTTAACAACGGCATAAGGACTGCTGTCATTACTTTATCTACCGGTCGTG